>JABFQM010000336.1:0-39138 GCA_022816865.1 Zelostemma sp. ZL-2020 | reverse complement strand
GACTTCCCAAAATTTCGTAATTGTGCGTCAAATATATTAAAACTTTTACATATCGTTTGTAGGGTGATGAAGGATTTGGTTTAATTGTTAATGGCAAGTTGGTCGGAATCTGTTCCAAATATCCGACGCAATACAACGCCAATGGAGTATCTTGCTTTGCAAATGTTTTCAACAATCTTCCTTTTATCCAGTTGCATCTTTAAACAGGACTGAATTTGTTGTGTGGAATATTTATCGTCATCGCCATTACATCGCAACTGCATGGAAGACCCACTGTCCAGAGTAGACGATGCGATAATTTCAATAAACAATTTTTATTCCATGCTGTATTGTTCCCATCGTCTGTAACAATAACCCACTTTTTAGTGTATAGATAATCAAGTGCATCTCAATAAAGTGGATTGAGATGCAACACTCTGGATTCATGTTTCCGAGAAAGCTTCAAGTAGCTATAGTTTTCGCCTTTCATCAATCCTTGCTTCATCACTTTTAATTTAATATCGCATTGTTGTTAGATACATTTATTTGAATTTTAAAAGTCGTTTACCCATAAAACAATGTCACTTCAATTTTATAGTATTTTCTCATTCTTTAATATGATTTTTTCTTGTGTAGTACAATTTATGAAAAATCCAATTCAAAAAACCATGCATGAAAATTTGGAAATTGTGGCTTTGAATACCAATTTATTATAAAGACGATATATTTTACAAAATTCATTAATTTCTTGCGCGATCGATTGAATTCGATTCACCGATGAATTTCAACGATAAACATTTTTATTGAAACATTTAATTCACAGATTAATCAGTGAATTCGGAAATTAATCATCTTCGCAAAGAAATCAATGAAATATGGTCTATGAGTTAGACTAAGAATAATGATTCCGCAATCGCAACTTTCCATGTCCTCAGATTTTTCCCTGAAGCATTTTTTGCAGGTTTGATGGTTCAACATTGTTTTTCAGTCGATGCTTTACTGCGAGTAAAGGACTTCTCAAGAATCAACAGAGATGTTATCTTTAGAACAAAGTCCGGTCTGTACTTGACGATCTTGGCAGAGTATGACGTGGTACCGGTTTTTTTCGCCACTTACGTGTCCATATATTGTGTTATTGAATTCAGCCAATTGTACACCTTCGAACTGGAAAGGAACGACAAGATGTTTTCACTTTCGAAACATGGAATTCCGTGGCGTAAAAGTAGTAATAATAATATTTCAAAAATTTCTAACGCTGATTTGATCATGTTTTTTTAACTCGCCTGATACTGTACATCATTTTCGAGCTCCAGTTTAGACTCAAAGTACTTTGCCCCATTCGCACCGCTTGAACGACGTCTTTCGCTACTTGTTCCTCGGTATTCTGCGCTCCCCTGTTTTACGGGATGAAACATGAAGAATTATTAATCGAGAATTAACGCCGTTGAGCAACCGCGCTAATTTCGTACCTTGATTCTGCAGCTGGCAAAATCGAGATGAACTTCAATTCAGTGTTACGGTGACCGAAATTTTGACCTAAATTGTCGATGAGCCCTGAAAAATATTGGAATTCGTAATCATTGCCCAAAAAAGAGGATTTATTAAACAAAAATTCCGTGGTCTCAAGAAAGAAAAACATTTTTTTATAACCATACACACATATTTTATGAGTCAAGTCGCGATTCATTAATTATTCGAAAGATCATTGTGTATTTTCTGAGAAGTACTCCACTTTAAACAAATTCTACAATCAATAAACATGGCCGTGAAAAATGTGAAAAAATTTACCGGCTACAGCAGCTTTCGTCCCTAAATACGCGTCCTCGGACGACAAAGTTGGAAGCACCCCAATGATGTGTCCTTTTTCCCGAAGCAGCATCGAAGGCAAAAATGCGACCATCGTCTGCGCATCAAAAAATTGCCAGGAGTCCAAAAAATTCCAATCAAAATAAATCGAAGAACAAACGTACCCAGTAATGACTCATTAAAGTTTTGCTGACGGTGTCGAATATATCGTCGGAAGGATTCCCGGTGCACGTAACGAGCACGTCGATTATGCCAACCTCGTCCTTGACTTTCTGCGCGAAACTCTGAATGTCCTTCCTATCGAACAAATCGCACTCGTAAGCGAAAGTCGATAACCTCAGCGGCGATTCGCGCTTGTGGTGCTCGGATCCAATGCTTTTTATCGGTGGGTACTTTTCCCGGATTCGCGAGGCAATCGCCTCCACAGAATGCAGATCGCGATCTGCGCAGATCACCGAACATCCACCTTTTGCGAACTCTTCAGCCAATGAACTTCCAAGGCTAGACGAGGCCCCGGTTACCTATTACGTGAATTATTAATTAACTTCCGGAAAGAGATTTCTGGAAGATTTTAAAGAAGAACCAGGAAATTCAGTCGAGCTTTATTACTCGCGATGTGAAACAGTAGAAAAATGAATGAAAATTACGACTCTTTCGTTCCTACCGACTTTTAATTGACGTTGAATTAAATTATGATGCAATTCCATTCTGTTGTTCATTCGTTCGTCTATTTATTTATTTAATGGCACTACTTCGTGTCAAGAATTGCTAAATCCGTCCATATTTTTCTCTACTTTCCGAGACTATTATTACCAGAACAATATCGCCCCGTAGATCTCGAGGCGGCGGAGGCAGTAAAGCTTTTACGATCCTGAGAATGGGCAGAAAACTGGACACCGCGAGTCCCACCAAGAACTCTATGCTCAAGTACAGCCACGTGACGGACGAGAACGTGCCGATTCTGGGGTTACCTTCCAGGGACTCTTCTTTGAACAACACCATCTTTCCTTGAAACACGCAGTTTTAATTTTCATTAGCATTCGGAATCAAAGTGTGCATTACGTT
Source organism: Zelostemma sp. ZL-2020 (assembly GCA_022816865.1). Lineage (NCBI taxonomy): Eukaryota > Metazoa > Arthropoda > Insecta > Hymenoptera > Platygastridae > Zelostemma > Zelostemma sp. ZL-2020. The sequence goes on along the minus strand of JABFQM010000336.1, from coordinate 36,288 downwards.
TGCATTTCTTTCTTTTTAACGGACAACTCCGACTTCCGTTTGCGTTGCGTCGAGTCATAATCATAGATTAGTAATCCTACTTTTTCCTACTGGAACCTTAATTGAACAGCTTAGTTTTTCTGTATTTGAAACATAATTGCGTCGAACTTTTACGCGGCATTGTAGTAATTCGATGCAAGAGGAAAGAAATTACGAAATCTTTAAATTGTGAACGAGAATGTAAGGAAATTGTTACGGAATTGGAACATTTTCATAATTTTCGATGATCGCAGGTGAAAATTAATGTCTGTTGAAATCATTGTTTTAATTAAAGTAGTTAATGACTCGTAACTTTTGGGCTAATTGAACAAATCTGGGGTTGGGTACTGAATTTATGAACCGCAGTATTTTTCCCGACGTAATTACACGTTCGCGGTACGCACGAGATTTCCTTGTCTCGCTTTATTCCGCGGAAGCACGTGCCTCTTGCGACCGAACAGCATTTTGAAATATTATTTTCAATGCTAGTATGATTGCGTGCAACAACGACTTCCATTAAATCACTGACGACCGCAATTTTCTTAAAAAAGAATTCTTGCGGAATATAGAAAAATATCTTCATGAAAATAAACTTTTCTCAATATTTTCACAACTTTATATGCGCTATTAGATCGTAAAAATTTATTGTTCAACTAGAAAGTTTCAAGTTGCAGCGATTGTAAACAAATAGTAACGCAATTGCAAAATGGAATTCTTTATTATTCCATCGAAGTAAACGATAGAACGATATTGAAAGTAACAATTATTTTAACTTGACGTTTTTGAAAGTGAATTTTATCAGATTTATTGTTGAATTTTATGGGGGTTTATTTAGTCCGAGAATAAATGAATAAAAATAACGAATTAATAAAGGACTTAATATTTTAATACATCAACAATTTATGGATTTTTCTGACGAATAAGTTTTTGATTCGAACGTCATTATTTGGACGAAATTTTTTCATTAATTTCAGTCTATTTATTAAATTTAATCGATCGACACACAAGCAACTCATAAAACGTTAATTTTGCTATCGGAAAATTCGGGTATGAATTAAAGAAATCATCAAGTTGCGCCAAATAATATTTGCGCAACGACTTTTCTTATCGAGATCGCCTCGATGCCGAAAGATGAAATGCTGGATACCATTTCGATAAGAAACTAAAGAACTGTCGATCCAACAATGTAGTACGAAAATTACATAACGCGATTGGACAAGCTGCAATTAAAAACAAAAAACGAAGTTGAAAAAACTACGACGGGTTGCGCATGGAGAGAATGCAGGCGTGATCGAGACGATAGTAATTCTGCGCCCATTAACTAACAACACGCTACCATACCTGCCTATTTGTATCAATAAAAGTGAAAATAGAAAGAACACGAAGCAGCGTTTTTTGCGGTCCTGGCGAACATCGTAAATGCGGTCAATTTGTAAACGCTTTAAAAACGTTCCGTCCTATCTGAAAGTGTTCAGGTTCTTTCTGCACAGTTTCAAAGCATTTGCATAAGATGCATTTCCAGTGTAAGATTACTCGAATTTACGTAACTTGGAATCGATTAATTTGAAGTGACAGATTTTCCAGGGTGATTTATTATTCTCAAGATCTGAATCTGCAGTTTTTAACATTCATATTTTTAACGTGACGTGGATAACAATTTTTAGCTTTGGAAAAATAAAATAAAATAAATCTTTCGCCGTTATTAATTAAAAGTAAATTTTAGATGGAGAATATTCCAAAATTGTTATAAATTAATTGACTTCATACTTTTGTCACGATCTCGTAAAAATAATTTTCAATTTTTTAAACAGACGAAAATGTGTGATAGCTCATTTAAGATGGAAAATTGAAAGAGTTGAAAGTTTTGAATTGATTGCGAAGGTAAATGTATGGGATTACGCGGAACTTGGAAGCTTGTAAATTCTACCGCTTTCATACTATCGCCTATCGAACTCAATTAAGTGTCATTTACGTACTCACTAATTGAATATTAAGTTATCTAACACGATGCTAGGTTTTCCAGCAGGTACTAATATTTTAGTAAAATGACTAATTGCTCTGGAATAGCGCAACGCTCGGTAATCTTTCTTTGGAAATAGAAGGTAATTAACTCAAGTCTTGGGTATTAACTTTTCCTCTTGTGCATATTTTAAATTGAAAGTAAGGTAATCCAGTTCTAATAATTTCACGCCATAATTACCGTACAGAGTTTCATTCGTTTCATCGAAATTGAACAGTTGAGAACCTGTCCAATTTCTGGACAAAGTTCTTCTTCGTTTCGCGGTTTCTAAGGAATTTTTGATGTAGAAATAAAGTTTCGTAATGGTGAAATGGAAACCATAGAAAATATTTGACACATATCGCATTACATAAAATGAAAGTAATTTTTTCAACGGCTTGGAATGAATTAATTGGAACCATAATTCATTTTAATATCGTCATTAAAATCTGCATGTCGGATATTTTCTCTTAATTCGTTCGTGTTTTATGACTTTCGAGCAGGAGATTTTGATTGATGAAAACTAGAAAAAGTTTCCCGTACGTCATTTATCGTATACGTAACAATGGAACTGGAAAAATTGTCATCACTCGATGACAACTCATCGCGTCATGCAAGGATGAGACTAATAATCCTTCCTTTGAAACCGCTAAAACTCTTCGCTTTTGTTTTCACGACGATTTGTTGTAGTTTTCCATGCCAGAACAATTATTTCGAAGAATAAAATTGCCCGCAATCGGTGAATGTTTTCGAAGTGTGGGATGCATCATACGATTTGAATAATTTTCCGTTTCGGCAGTGGATGCATCGTGAATGTGACTTCAATTATGTTATTAGCTGATGATTACAGGAGGAAACATCTCAGAACTCGTGCGGATAACAATGCAGTTTACGAACTTTCAATTTGCAGGCTTTCTCAAAATTGTGACGTGAGCCTTTTTTCTGTTTGTCAAACATATTCGTACTTTGTAAAGAAACTTCACCTAATATTTTAGAAACTCGTCATATTTTTCATACTTCGAACGATTTTCTGTGAATTTTATTATTGTTTAAAAAGGTTGATAGAAATCCGAAATCTCCACTGAAATTTTGGAAATAGATTCATCTGTTGGCGTAAATTTATTGACAAAAACATCATTCCCGTTCGTAATGTGCCGAGAAACAATTAGCAAAGGTTGAGGTGAGAATTATGCCATCACGCCTTTGTGTGTCTTCGATAAACTGTAAATACCAACGTGCCGGATTTTTGTGTGCTTTACTTTTTCAAGTTCTACGAAAAAAATTAAAGACGAATCTCTTGGTACTTTCAAACCTCGAATTTCAACACAAAAAGTTGGGTAATCTTATATTTGCAAATACCAAACTTCGTATTATCTTTCGTTTTAATTTAGAGAATACTTTTTTACTTTCGATATTTTCATCGAAAGCGTATCCCTTTCTGCTCTCGTCTAATGTTGATTTCGTAACGAATAAATTTCTATACATTACGAAATGTGAATCCGATTGGTTGAAATTTGAACTCGGCGCGTTTGTAGAAGGTCAAATATCTCCGACGAGGTTGCAAATTACTTTTAGAAATTTCACACTGCAGCTTCCAAAAATTCTTCCCACTTCACACCCGATACGAATGCACCGTTTCGAACCCGCGCAACATTGCAATCGGTGGATTGTTCGAAACCGAATGGTGCACCACGAGGATAAGAAAGACCGGAAAACACTCGATGCAAAGTGTGGTACGAGCGTTCTATTCCGTGGGCAGTTTGAACTTGACTGGTACTAACTAACGCAAGAACATGTAGATGTAAGATTATGCTCTCTTCCAGACGGACCACGCGACTCATGGTCACTGAAATTTGTCTTGTCCTTTTTTAAAACGAAATTTGCTTGCATACCTTATGAAACCTGAATAAAGATTTTTACTAAAGAAACAACGAATTGTAAATTATGTTTAAACGTTGAAAGCCTTGCAAAAAAACGTTATTCCTTTTGAAGAATCGTGTTTATCGATGAAAATTATATTCTACCAAACTTTTTGATCATATTTTTGCACACTAATTTTATTATTTTACTCCCTGTAAATCCTTCAAAATCACTTGAGGTCATTTGTCCACACGTTTCGATTAAAACACAAGCAATTATTATTTAATCAACAAAACTAGTGTCGCTATCGATGATAAATTTGAAGTTACTGGGTTACTTTCCGAGTATATTAATAAAGTCATTATTGTTCGTATTTTCACATCGTTTAATTTCATATTAATTATAATCGGAATATTTCAGATATTGCACTTTCCTCTACTTAATAAAAAATTGAATTAATAGCTTTATTCTCCATTAGAATTTCAACACTTTCATAGAATTTTATTGAAATGATTCTTCAATCAATACTTTAGACTTCAGGAAAGACGATAACGCTAAAAAACGTACTTACATCAATATAGAAAATGATGATTCTTTCTTCCATCTATTTTTTTTATTATCTACATTCCGGACCACAAGAACGAAGATAATGCTGGAAAGTGAATATTTATCGAAAATTTGCATTGCAAAATGACACATTTTACAAATTGATAACAAGAAGCGAAAGCACATTTTTATTCTTTTTTCTTAACTGAAATGAAAAGTTGTTTTATCTGTTCGGAGACAAATCATTAAAATTTATCTTTATTTCAAATTCAAGTGAATTGCAATTTTATTCATATAAGATTGGAACATTTTGATGGAAAAAAAGCGATAGCGGCGAAAATTTATTCCTTTATAATCTTCGAAGTGATAAGTTAATTTTTTCTTCGGAAGCAAATGTTTTCACTTTTTTTAGATTGAAAATACCTTCAAACGGTATTTTATCATTTGAAAGTAACTGCAACTAAGCAGCTTTAAACACCGACGATCTTTATCCTTTCCTAACTTGCCTGCACCGTTTCCATAATTATTGACTGCGAAAAATCTTGATTAAATCGATCTGCTGATCTGATGCAATTGCTCTAACTCATCGAACACAATTAATTTTCACAAAGCATACAAAAATACAGATTTCTCTCCGTTCTTTCAGAACAAAAACTTCCCAAACCTTTCTAAAACCTGCATAAATTAAATTTTTCGATTTAGTTTCGATTTGTAGTTCAAAATATAGACGTTTTTGGGAAGAATCAAGATTTTTCTCTGATTTAAATCTCATTAAAATTGTTTGTAGTGGTTAATTAATCGAACGTATGAAATATGCAATTGAAGTTTATTATGCAGTTTCATATTCAAGGTAAATTGTCTACTTAATAGTATTTACAATAAGGAATAGAATAAAAAATACTTCAACAGTTCTAGAAGAAAACAATGAATTGTTACTCCTCCTTATGCGTCTTAATAAGTGCTTTTTACATAAATCTGGGCGCTCAATCACCGCAATCCTACCTCTAATTACGTATCCATAATCGAAGAATACCCGTCACAGAAAACTAGTATTTTTTTACTCTTCGCGAAGATTTTTCTCGATTTTATCCTCAATCACTGTTTATAATAAAAATGACGTTTTTCCCGCGCGTAAAAAGCTCATTTTCCAGATGAATTCAGAATCTTGGCGCGACAGAAGTCTTTATGCAACTCAGCGTTCTCTGTATACGTACACGGAAGTTTTTGTAGAAGGTTGGGAAAATCCTGTAGATTTCTTTGTATTGATAAAGGAAAAATCGTCACTGCGAGTTTCTCGTTTCAAGGACAACATTTATTCCCGATCGGGTAAAAGTTCGTCGTATGGGAAAAGGCTGCAAATTTGGTTCGCGATGTGCAGCACTTTTTCGGATATCGTTTTTTCCAAATTGGGTATCGTGCCTTCGAGAAGCTCCTGACGACTGTTTTGCAAAGCCGCATTTATTCCCGTTGCCAAGGGACTTTCCGGGCCATCGCTCGGAGCGAATTTCGCCGTATAATCCTTTACAGATAGTTTCGTTGTCATCGAGTTGAAAAACATGTACTCTTTTCCTTTGTGATTTACCAGCTTGAATTTCAAGACCGACTTAGAAAAGACGTCCGCTGCAGCGAAAACAAAGGCGGCATTTAGAAGAAACACAATACAAATTTGTTTAGAAGTCAAAGAAATTACTTGATATCATGTCAATCGGTCCGCGACCAGCAATTGGAACCAAAATTTTTGCGTCCACGTCGTAATCCGCAGTCAATCGTACAGTTTTCATGAAAATTTCGATGTTGATTATCTTTTTGTCCAGGTCAATCTTAAAACTTTTTGTCTCGAAAGACGAGAGCCCGTACAGTTTGACGTCCCTTGCCGAAGCCCTGAAATTCGGGATGTTGATCAGGTGTATCAGGTCGATGTAAAGTGGCTCCATAGCAGGAACTTTAAGTTCCGGAATGCCATTTTTCAGCCTCTCCTTTAGGTTCTCCACACTTTCCAAAACACATTTGGCCAATTCCGGGTTCCTGCGACCGCAAACTTGCATGTACGACGCTGGAACGAGCAAAGAACGTGATAAGATCTGATTAAACTTGGTTCGAAACACTGGAACTTACGAACTTCCGCACGCGCAAGGGCGACGAGAAACGCGAGAAGCGCGAAACAAAGGCTCTTCATCGCGAGGGAAGATTCCGAGCAAACTGGACGCAATCAGCTACTGCTGTCGACAGACCAGACAAGCTCATATTTATACCTTCTTCTAAGCGAGCTCATAGTATTTACGATTATTCTTATTCAGCAAAGTTCAAGGCCACGGTTAGAATCCCCCACCCACGGCGCAAAAATACATCGACGCGGCTTATTCGCCAGCGCAACATTTAGGGGAATTCTTTTTCCTACCAGCTGAAAGTGTGTTGTTCAACACACTTCCCGATTTTTTTATGCGTTCAAGAAAAAAGAGGAAGGTTGGAAGAAAAGCAAGCTTGATGAATGATTCGTGAAAAGTTGACAGCGCAATGGACAATCTTGCTTCCGTATAGGAAATTATGAAAAAGATTTGGACATGAATAGCTCGCCTTGACGCAACGAAAGTTGCGAAACATTCGATGAAGACGAAGAAGAAAAGGAAGTTCGGTAAGCTGAAACAGGGGAAACGACGGCGGTCGTAGATGCAAATGAAATATTAGGAAAAGTCGATTTACGAGTCAAAGCGACGTGTGTTTCCAGGCACACGTTCTCCATCGGATACGGTTTCGTATGAAGCAATACATTGGGGCTGGACCAATGGCCGTCAAGTGGCACGAGGTAATCTACTGACCGAGTGCAATAGAGCAACGATCTGGGCGCACTTAGGTTTTGTGAATTCCATCCTCATTTCTCGTTTTCTCCAACTGCCCAGAATCCAGTGTTAGACCGCGACAGGCAGTCATGGTTTCGTCTTTGCTTCGCGTGTGGTACGGCTTTTCAATCTCGTGAATATTTTTCGACTTTAACGGAACCGATTTTGACCCTCCAAAGCTCGTCATTCGATCGACGCAGACCTTTAATTTCTATAAATAATCGCATTGTCGTTGTTTCAATGATATCAAGAACGCATAAGTGTTTACATAATTCGCCCCTGACTCAGTTTTTGCAAAGACAAATCCATCACATTTGAAAAATCCAGGGACGAAAATGCTACTTTACCATTTTATCGGTCACTTTGGTCTCTCGCGGCGACAATTTCATTCTTTTATGTAGTTGAAATGTCAGGTACAATGTAAGCTTTGGATTAATTTTTGAGTAAATCAACTCGAACGATTTGTTTTTTTTGTTTCTCCAGCGTCGCAGCGGTTGTGGTTTCCACGGCGATTGGCGCGTTACGTGAGTATGAAATGAAACATTAAAAAGCTCTTGCTTCACGTGCAAAAATCGACACGTGTTTGGCAAAAAAATCGAGAAGCATTTGATCAATTCAAATTTATGATAAGGAACGGCGGCGGCAAAAAATCGAGCCAGTTTTTGCATCTTTCAGCGCCTTATATTGTGCCGTGCAAAAGAAACGACCCGGATTTAGGAAAGTGCATAACGATTGCGATTGAGAATCTGCGGGAAAAATTGGCCAACGGAATTCCGGAATTTGAAGCTCCTCCGATCGAGCCCCTCAAACTGCAGCAGATTCGGCTGCTGAGGGGACCGCGCGGGGCCCGATTGGACGTCAACATAACCGATTTATTGGTGAGTTTTTTTCTCGCGAGAAACGCTTTTTGCAACGCGCATTTCACTAGCAATGTTCGCGCAATGGCTGTCACGAGGTATGCAAACGCAACGTATGTCCCTGTTGAAACGTTTGCTACAATTAACTTTTACCGTGCATCCATAAACTTTATCAAAAGCCTTGATGTTGGCGCGAAAAAACAACAAAGTCGCCGATTGGAATCAGCCCTAAATATTTCTGGATTTATTTCTCGAAAAACGCATTTTCGCGGGGAAAAAAACATCGAAATTCGAGGTTCAGGATTTTAATCCGTTTTTTCAATTAATTAACGATGTTCTCTATTAATTCAGGACAAAAACATGGAAATGATTGGTTTGTCGTTTGATATTTTTCAATCCTTCGGGAGTAATTGCTCAAATTTGAATTTTACTTTGGAAATGAAACATGGGGTGACAAAACTTTTAGGTATCCGGACCATCGAGCTTCAAAGTTACCAATTTGAAAGCGGATTTAACGAAAGGCGTTGTTTTCACGTTCAGAGTGAGCTTTGATATCCTGCGTTTCAAAGGAAAATATTCTATTGACACGCGATTTCTGCTCTTGAGGCTGACTGGAAGTGGCGATATCACTGGGAATTTCAGTGAGTTCCAATTTCCATATTTCATTGAACTTATCGCATTTTTTCGTGCAGAAACCTTAGTAAAGAAAAGCATCGTTTGCACCGTCGAAATTAAATTATTAGATTGCAGATTGTACACTGCGAAAATTCCACAAAACATTCTGCAATATCGTGATCTGTAAAAGTACGAAATTTTGCCTAAAAGTACAGCTTATTATATTGTTTCAAACAATCCTGCAAATTCATGCAACAAACGAGTAAATTTATATATTCTATCATGTAAATTTCTCGAATTTTTTCTTTCATACTTCGAATTTGATACCGATATTTTTAATTTCCAGCTAATTACAATTCCGACGTCGTTTTACAAGCCCGCAAAGTTCGCCGAGACAACGACGATTACTTAAATTTTGATCCGATGGAAATCGGTATAAAAATCGGGGGCACGAACATTTATCTCAGCAATTTATTCGGCGGGGATCCCGTTCTTGGTAAATTGCAATCTTCCTCGTAAACTTCATGTTTCGTGTTAAAATTACAATCACTTTCGTAAACTGTTTCACAAATAGCACAGTGAATTGCACAAGCCGATTTATTAGCAAAATTGACGCGTTTAATCATCTCGCATTCTACAAGCGGCTGTTAGGTAAGATCGCGGAACATTCGCAGTTCAGGATCGTAATTATTGAATATGCAAATAACTCTCGTTTTCGCCGACAATGTGTGGGATGCGGTTGACAAGCAAGTGCTAGAAAACGTTTCCGATCGCGGGGATTTCTTTTTCTTCGCGGAATATCAACGAATCTTTTTTCTTTGATCGATGTTGAGTTGATTTTGGAATATTTTTATTTAGGTCCTGCGAGTAACGAAGTATTGAACGCTAATAGTGACCTGTTTTTGGACGAAATCAAACCAGTTCTGGAGTCATCGTTATCCGAACTTTTTACGGATGTTGCCAACAAAATTACCCAATCGTTTACGTACGACGAATTATTTCCCAGCGATTAAAATAATGTGTATACTTACGATTCTAGAAAATTTGAAACGAAAACATTTCTTTTATACCAATAATCGATTTTTTCAGACACAATTATGAATCATTTTGATTTTTATTAATGCTTAGTCCACTAAGAATTATAAAATCATCGGAAAATCGATAAATGTCGAATAAAAAATTTTCAACTATCTAATGTCTTTGTTATTTGCAGCGGGGAATAAATCTCACGCATGAACTTAGTTAACATGTCCATGATTCATTGTAATGATATTACTTGTTCACTTAGCAACTATTTTATTACCTCCGCTCGTGTAGTTAGTTCCGTTTTTTGTAAGACATTTTTATACCAACATCTTTCCTTCATCAAAGATCGATTTTATACAAGAATCAGGTATCAAAAGATAGTTCATAAGATAAGAAGTTATGAAATCAAATTGAACCGAACTACATTTCACTCAATGTTCAAAACAATCAAATAAGAAACAGCTGTCTAATTTGCAATCAGAATTCTCAAAAAATGCAAGTTCTTTCGACAAATTCTCTGATTTCTTCATCAAGAAATCAAACAGTACTTTTTCTATTTTCAAACAACAATATTTCAATATTCAGACAACAATATCAATATTTCAATATTGATATTGTTCAATAAACAAATATTGAAATATTGAACAATATTGAAATATTGTTCAATATTGATATTGATCAATATTTCAGACAACAGCTCCTACAAAACTTGGGATTCACTTTTACCGATATTGTACTTCCCGGTAATTATTTTCTTGATGATGGATTGCATATTTTCTTGTGACGTATGCATTTTCCTAATTTTTTCCAATAATCATACGCTTCAAAGAAATTGCTAGTACAAAATTACACGTCTGCGTATAGAAGTACATTGTCATTACAAATTTTAAAAAACGTTGACGTCGATCCGAGAAAATTCACAACAAAAGAACGAATAAATTGATTGGTAACTAGGAAACTATATTTAAGAGAATTAAAAACAATTACTTAGTCAATCAGAACAATAAAAAAATTACATGCAATTGCGGTTCATGCACAAATTAATCCGATAAATAATACGATTACAACAATAAATAGAAGGATCGTTTTCAGTTTAGTTTCATCGAGTGACATGTCAAAACTTTTTTATTAGTTCTTAAAAATTATGTAACAGAACACGAAATGTTTTTAGTTCATGTCAATCCATCAATAATTGCGGACATTGCAAAAAAACGGAGCAAAGTTTTTCGCCCTTTTCAAATTGTCTTTTTCCTCTACTGAATAATTATAGACATTTTGACGCTCTGCGTCTTTTCTTATTAGTTCCTTGGTTCCGTCACTAGAAATTTATATTATTTTACACATCAAAATGCATGTACCTTAATTTTAAAAAACTTCAATCAAGAGTAACCGTAATAAAATATTTTTCCTTTCCAACTTCTCTTGGGAAATGATGAACAAATACACCAGCGCGGTCGAAGCAGTTGGGAAACATGAAGAAATTTTCCTCGCCCGTCACGTTTCTCAATACGAATTCTATTAAGAAACTGAGAGGTTATTTTCCGCCCATAGATATCATTTTAAATGCTGAAATGATTGAGCAATGACATTGTATATTCTATTCTTAATATAACCCTAATTATGTTTCTGTATCAATTATTTATTCAATCTACGTCCATGTTTTGCTACTTGATAACAGAATAGACTTTCGAATAACTTGATACTTACAGAACTAATGTTTTCCTTATTACCATTGAACCGCCGAAATCTCTAATAAAATTAGTTGATTGATGATAAAAATATCACAATGTTCTTTATCATTTATTCAGTTGTATGATCTACAGCGAGGCTCATTTCAATTCATTATGGTATCCAGTTCAATAATTGCATAATCTTATATTTCCTGGCGTCAACACAACATAAACTATGTACACTATAAACATAAAAAATTTTTACCGTCTCGATAGTTATTATTTTTGGTTAAAGCAATTGCGAATCAGGCTGATTCACGTGACTAAGCAGGCAGAAGTTCTTCTTTGGTCACAGATGCGAGTGCTCTGGTCACTAAAGCCTTGCTCACTGTATTTGCGGTGTCTTCAATAATTGGTTTTGCAATATCCAAAACTAAACGCGTGTGCGTATTAAAGAACGTCGCCGCGGCTTCAGCTGAAAACAATTGCAAATTTCGCAGCGAAATTACGTTGAATATTCAGAGTTTCGATTCTCGAAGATTGGTTTTATGAATTCCGAAACATTTACCCGTTAGTGTGTGCGCTGGCGGAGCTTTCAGTCTAATCTTCCCATCGCCCACTTGAACCTTAATCACGTACTTATCAAGGTTGACTCTGTTGATCCCTTTGCTGTCCGCGGCTTCCTTTCCACTTGCGCCAACCAAAACTTGGATGTTAGCTGAAATGTAACTAAATTAGTCGATCGTTCAAACTTTTATTTCAACGTACGAAGTGAATGAATTACTAAAGGTTCCGTTAAAGCTTCCGATTCCACTGAGAGGCAACTGCAAGAGCTTTCCCTGGACGTCGTAATTTCCGGTGACGCGCACTGAGGGGATCAAGATTTTCATGGTAACCGTAAGAGCGTTCGGATCCGCTCTTAAATCCTCGAGCACGTAATTCGATCCTCCGTAAACCTTGAGATTCTTCATATTTGCTTTGATTTTCAACGAATCCAAGTTTCTGTCCACGCTCAAAGAAGAAAGCATCAAAGGATCCAATGCCGGCAAGTTCATGGATTTAATTCCTTTCGCCAAGTGGGGTGTAAGAGTCTTCATTTCCTTCAACCAGCAAGCATTGTACTCGGGTAATGGCAATGATCGAGAACAGGGAGTGACACCCGGAGCTGTACAGTTAAAAATACAAATAAATTCTTTGTTTAAATATGAGAAAATGTAGTTTAAATAATCGATAAAATTGTACGATGAAAGTAATTGCACTTTTTTCGATTACATCGTGTCTAAAATCGAAAGTCGTTCCGTGGAAAGTGATATCGCTTCGAAAGTCTCCGTTATTTCAGGAAATGGAAATTTGTATTTTCGCCTCGTCGGCTATCAGAATAAGTAATCGGATTCGTCACAGGAAAAAGCGAGTCTCGAATTTCTGTGCCGAAAGAACTCGGCTTTTTGCTACAATTAAGCTTCCATAAATTAATGACAAAGTCATTCGTTGTTAGATCTTGCGAAACCGGTTTCAGAGTGATGATTAACAATTCAAACGTACGAGAACAACCCGCTAATGCAACGATTTAACCAGTAGCTGAATTCACATCTTTTATATCGAATACTTGCAGTGCAGTTTACATCCGCAATTCATTTTTTTACCGGTAACGACATCGGACTTTTTGCCACATTTTTGCGATTATACCGAAATAAGTTAATCAATTTTTTCAATCGGCGACTCGCGGATTTGAACACTTTAAATTCAAATACTTACGGAATGCCGAAGGGGCGACTTGAGACAATCCAATGAGGACAAAGAAGCTTATCAAGATAATTCGCGACATGATTTTTTACGCACTTGACAGAAACAATCGCAGCTATAACGCTTTTTAAGAAACGAGCGTGATGGCCCTGTTACGGAGGCTTATGTTTATATACTTTCTCCAGTACCCCACTCTATACTTGGTGAATTTACCACGGTAGAATAACTCCTTTTAACTCTGTCAGGGCCGTATCTATGCAGTCATAGAGTTCGTATTTTCCATTCGACGATAATATGGAAAACGAGACTTTCCCGACTGGAACAAAGCATTTTTGAGCGCGAGAGAACTTGGGAAAGACAATTATTCTTGATGGATTCTTTAATGAATCATCGTAGCTTAATGGGGTTGAAATGAAAAGTGAATCATTGCTTTATTACGTGCAAAAAACGAGAGTTGCGATACGGGAATTCCGTTACAAAGTATATAGTAAAAGCTGCTTTTTCGCAACAAGATTTCTTGCGAGAAAATTCGATTTGTTGCTCTGGAAATTTATAAACGCTTTAGGGTTGGAAGGCGAGTTTATTTTTATTTTATTATGGACACGAACTTTAATAAAAATTAGGGTTGCGGAGTAAGAAAGAGAAAGATTTTTATGCGCGTACACAGCATCCAGGAAATTGTACTTGCAAATTTAAAATCATTTACAGATTTTTCGAAATTTTCTTCTGTTTCGTTAACGGTTTATTGAATATGATTTTAAATCAGTGGCCCAAGATACAGGAAACTTGTACATTTGTGAGTTTTTTACAACAGAATTTAAATAAACAAACGCTAAAAATTCAAATCTTTCTAACATGAAAAAAATCTAGAAAAAACTAACCCAAGGTACGTATTACGTACAAGCCTCTCCCTTACGTCCGGATGCAAAGCGCGCAATCAGGATAACTAGACATTTGACCTTTCGCAGAATGCGTTGACAATTACCGTACCTGATGTGTGTATTCTGTACTTTGAGACTGCATTTCTCATAAGCGAGTTCACTTTTCACTAGGAAAATTAGATTCCATGATGAAATTGGTCGCAGTTTAGAAACCGCTAATCAATTTCCGATTTGAAATTGTTGGAGATGCGATCTGTGTCAAATCCTGTGCGATTTCTAACGCAATTCTCGTAAATTTTTTCCCCGTGCATTGCCCTTTCAAGAAACTGCTGAAAGCTTTTAAGGAACACCTGAAATTTCATTTTTCCCGTTCAAGTTTCGCAAAAATAATTTATTATTTGTACATTAGACAACACAATTAATGAGCGGAGGAATACATAAAATAGACAATAAAAAATTCGTTCTCTGCGAGGGTAATTTGAGTCGGTTCATTTGTTTTTCACGTAACCCGTTTTCTCGCAATTTATATTTTAAAATTACAAAAACTTCGTAAATTTTATTGCTCAATCGATCTAACGATGATTGAATTTTTTCGCAACCGCAACAAACGTTGTTGTTTGTCTCCATAAATATTGCTTTGATAATAAAAGTTTTTATACTCCATTAAAAGGAAATTCTAGCCCACGTCAAACTTTTTCAAACAATTTGTTGAAACGTGAATTCGAATTCCTTACAAAAAAAATAATAATGATGTAAGCGCATCGTTTATACGTTTGAAAAAAGTGAGATATGTTCAAAAAATTCTCCGAGAAAACCCGCTGAACTCGTAATTTGCAAAAAAAGTGGAAAAATTCAATGATTGCTCAAGCGAACGAAACAATTTCTCGGATGGAAACTTCGGTTGGCACATTAAAAAACTTTAATTCAAATGTTAAATAAAGTTCAATGACTCGAGTTGACTCGAATCATACTCGCAAAGAAGGACCGAAACATCAAATTAATAACGACATTTCATATTTAATTTTTCTGCAATGGTAAATTTCAAATCGGAATATTTCTTTTCGTTTTCATAAATATTTTTTTATGTATTCCGGGCCCTTTGGACTTGTAGGATTTATAAATAAATGAATGAATAAATAAATAAATGAATGAACGAATAAATAAATGAATACATAAAGACATAAATACATGAATGACATATACATTAATAAATAAAATAATCCTATCAACCAATCAATTAATCAAGCGAAGAGGTAAGTAGTGATCAGATGAAGCGAACAATCCGTACGCCGCTAAGTCACCTTGATCTCGCGCATTAAACATTTTCATCAGACAAGTTCTTGTACATTTTATACACAGCGGCGTCCGCAATTTTCTCGTTTAGCGCCTTCGTTGCCAAGTCATCGGCTATCATGGCAGCGACCGCTTCAACAGCCATTAAACCTGCGAAAGGAAAGTTATCATAAAAATAGATCGAACAAATGTAACAAGACTAATCCAATCCACATTTTTCTGCAGTCGTGGAATCGCGTCTCTCAAAAACATCGATCGATTCGATTACGGCATTCGTTATATATACGGCTTTCCTCAAACTCCACGAAGTAAATGTGAAAAAATATTTGTAATTACTTCTTATGATGTTAAATAATTGGTTCTGCGACATGACCGACTAGGAAAAATACGAAATTATCTGATCGCTGCGGGGTGAAGAAATTATTCCAGGAGGGAAGGTGCCGCGAGTGAACTTATGCAATGTCCAATGAAATGTAATTTATGGTGAACGCGTTCGAGTGCCGTACTTTCTTCGGAAGAATGATTTGGCGAAAAGTTGGGCGATTCACGGGAAAAATTACCGTTGGACAAAATGACTTCGACGGGTCCCTTCCTGTTCATCCCTTCCAGAGACACCTTCTTGTCCTTGGCGACCAGCTTGGCGCGAGTTGCTCGTACTACCATTCTATCTTCTCCGGCTTTCTTCAGCTCAACCGTAAAGTCGCCAGTAAGATCCGCTTTAGAAAGTATAATGATGATGTATAATCAGTTAATAATGTCAATGCATGTTTCGTTTGTATCTTATCGATTGCGTAATTTAGTACGCTGCTATTTCATAATAAATTAATGCTACGTTATAACATTTTCATTTCTACGTCGGACTCATTTATAATCATGGTAATGACGGTAATCGGGAGTCGAGTACGAAGTGAAAAGAGTTAAAAGCGCAAGCAAAATCATGGAACATTTTTTAATAAAGCCTAGACTTACTGAAAGTTCCGGTGAGGAGACCATTACCCCGGACAAATTCATCCGCAACTTTTCCGTTCAACGCATAGTTCGCCCTAACTTCTAAAACTGGTACCCGAATCCGCAGGATTACGTGCATCACATCGTCCTTAAAAAACAACAGAGGCATTTGTCGATCAATCAGGTTCTCAAAGCCGGTTTTGGAAGTTTGGAACGACAAGTCTCACCTCCTCTTTCTCTACCTCCTTGTTATCAGCGTCATTAGCTCGCTTTTTTCTCGGAACTTCGTCACTCGGGCTGTCCCTTTTTTCATCTCCATAATGGAAGATCAACTCCATACCCTCTTCGAAATAACCCTCGCTTTCTTGGTGATTCCTGGCGTACCTGATAAGATCCTTGATTCTCTTGGTTTCGTCAGCGATTCTCGCGAGGTCGTTACGCTTTGTCAGCGCCTCACCTTCGGTGAAATTATGTACGATGTAACGTCCGCTCTCTCGCAAATCCTGTCAACATGAAAACACAGTTATCGAAACTGGAGACACGGCAGAACCGTGAGACCATAAAGATTCAAAACTAATTATACAGTAAATCATCATCGTAATCTGTTGTAACTCTATCCAATCATCCTTTTTGCTTGACGACTCCTGAAAGCAGGCAAAACTACCAACAAATAGATCGACACTTTGCGGATTCCAGGAGATTTTAAGACCTCACCTTCATGAGATCTTGCATTCCGTACACCTTGACTTCTTTGCCGGACTCGATTTGCAGATTTCCGAAATGTTTAGTTCCTTCGGGACTCTTTCCATCCACGTAAATAACGTCGAGATATCCCGGCTGTTGCTGTTGTTTCAATCGAGAACTCGAAGAGGATTCAGACGTTCGTGCCTGCTCAGGGTTATCTATGAATTTCACTGTCATGCTGCCTTGGCGATCGCGTAAGCGACCTGAAGCGGATCCCGAGTTCGCGTCGTATTCTCGCTGAGATGCTGGTGCACCGTTGGAATACCTCCGGGAACCTTCAGCAGAGTATTGGTTCTCGAATTGTCGTTCAGTATACGCCGATGAAGGCCGTTTTTTGTCATTAGCAGCCGATGGTGGGTCACGCTGACTTTGAACGTTGACCCCGAGTGATCCGCTGGAGCGAAGATTAGCTCTGACTGTGCCTGTTATAAAATCAATTAAAACTCAAATTTAGTTGAAATGAATGAGGTATATACAACATTGGAATCATGCCAAAAGTTCTCATTTCAATTCCTACCAGGGGGGCAAATTGTCGCTGTACCGGAATCGTCTTTCAACTCTCCTTTGGAATCATCCGTTCTATAGTTCTGCCTTTCCCTTTCTTGACTTCTGAATCCACTTTGCTGTCTATCTTGACTTCTATATCCACTTTGTGGCGTATCCTGATTCCTGTAACCGCTAGGTTGTTTATACTCGTCATCATTCGCTGACGATCTCGCGGAATCTCGATAGTTTGCGGTGTAGGCTTTTCCTTGTTGATCATTGTATTGCTCCTGCTGTTTGTATTGCTGCTGTTGAGGATAACGTTGCTCCTGATTATACTGCCTTTGTTGGCTAAATTGTTGCTGTTGCTCGAAGATCCTTGGCTGACCCTGTTCCCGTTGTTGAGTTCTCTGTTGCTGAGACGTTCTTCGCGACTGATCAGAATCTTTTTGTTGTGCGAACTGTTGCTGAGAGGTTTTTTGCGGCGGATCATATTCTCTTTGTTCAGAAAATTGTGGCTGGGAGGTTTTTTGCGGCGGATCATATTCTCTTTGTTGAGCGAACTGCTGCTGAGAGGTTCTTTGCTGCTGGCTGAATTCTCTTTGCTGCTGTCGATTCTTTTCTTTGGAATCGTCAAACTTGGCACAGCTACCGAAACAGTCTACCTCGTCCTTGCTCCTACTTTCTTCGCGTTCACTTGCCGTCACTTTTTGGGCGTAAATCAACTGTACTCCTGGCGCAGCATCTCTGGAGCTCGCCTTGACCTGTAATCAAGAGCGAAGGATTCGAAATTCATTCTAAACTATTTTTACGTGGTAGGTAAATGGATCGAAAATAAGACGCAGTTTTCAAGTAAAGTAAGAAATCCGTACAATTTTGTTTATATCTCGAAATAAACGAAATGCAATAACGAAAACGCACGCTTTTTGGGCTAGATTCGCGTCGGTCGACGGTAAATGTTTCTGCTCGAATTATTTTATTTTTAGTACTTTCCTAGTTCTGGTTGCTTCGCTCGAGTAAATTATTACGTAGCGAACAAAACTTTTGCATCGATCAAAGTTGTAAAACATGGATTAGTTACAAAGTATCTGCACAGTTCACACGATTATATTGTCAAACTCGAAATGCCATGTTATTACGCCGGAACTCTGGCATGACCAAGTTTCACGTGTCGTGGAATTTGGCTTGAATAAAATACGAATCCGAGAGCGGCCATTCGTACTTTTTTCCGCCAAACTTTGACTTCCGCCTTTTTGCGTGTACATAAAGTAAAGGTCAGTTGAGAATAGAAGACGAAACAAAAGCTCGTTGTAGATACTTTTATAACATCAGGCAAGGCAATAATTTTTGCCACTCAAGTGTTATTTGATTTTGTTCGAAGTTAATGATAAGTTGGTAGAAAATTATGCAGATTAAGGCCCAAATGGCGAGAAAAAAGTACATTTCTATGACGGTAATAAAAATTATTCTGTCGTTTGTTGGTTTTTGGCCGAGTAAAAGAACTCTGCTAAAAATCTTCGTTCAATTCAGTTATTTCTACACATTGCAAACAGTTGGGTATCTGCTATATGATGGATTTTACAAAATATATACTGAACGTTTTAATAGTTTTGCCGTGAGTTGTGATAATAATATACTTCTAAACTATCGAGAAAATTACATGCGTTTTAATTCTAGGATTTTGTTCGAAGATTTAATGTTCTTTCAACGACGCTTATAGTGAGCTATAAAGTATTCATCTGCATGAAAAACAGAACGCGTTTTTTCAGACTTATAAGACACACGCTCGATACATATTTGTACGTGGGATATTCCGGACTTCAATCAAAAATAATGGATAAAACTGAAAGAAAGTGCCTCGTACTCATTGGAACTTTTCTTTTATTCAATCAAGTTACAATTCTTGCTTATATTATTTATAGTATTCGTTGTGAGTAGCGAGTAATTTTGAATTATTCAGAAAGGCTTGATCATCTTTGTGATTAACGCGATTTCCAGATATTTTTGAAATCAATAAAATTTCACCAATAAGATATCTTTATCATGAATATCGTTTCGAAATGCCCCCGATAATGAGAGAAACACCGATTTGGGAAATAGTGTTCACTCACCAAGTAAGTATAGTATTTGTGACTTGAAATAAATAAAAATCAACTCACGAAATCATTTGTCAATATTTTAAAAGGAATGTAAATAAACTTCAAATTGAAAATTTTTCTAATCGTATACAGTTCAACCAAATTCTGTCCTTTTTCTAGTGTTTCCGAAATTTGTTGCTTGAACCAAAGATTGTTTATAAATTAAACAAGCAATGTCTTTTCAGGTAATCACAAATTATAATCTCGGAATTCTGTACATCTGTTTCGATGTTACTGTCATTTTATTTAATGTTATCGCCACCGGGCAATTCGAAATATTGTACCACAGAATAATATCCTGCGACTGGGGAAGAAACGAAGAAGATGTTTTTCAGGAATTCAAACACTGCGTGAAACAACATAAAACCCTGTTGGAATACGTGAACAACATCGAGCGCGTTTTTTCTGCCATTGTTCTCGGCCAAGTGCTTTTTCTCAGCATCATCATTTGTTTAGTAGCGTACGAAACGATTTTGGTGAGTTTAAATTCACCCTAGTTGAAGGGTACCGAAACTGCTTCGAAGTTACTTAATTTTTCAGGGTGATCCCAACTTGAACAAATCTACGTTCCTCCGCATATCGACTTTTTCGTACGCAATAACTTCAGTTGTTCAGTTATTTTCCTTGACGTTAACTTGTGACAATTTAATGGAAAATAGTCGGGCTGTAGCGGCAGCTGTTTTTTATACACACTGGTACTCTTCGAGTGCAAGAAAAGTTGGAATCGAGTACAAAAATGACATCCAAATTTTTATCTTGAGAGCTCAAAATGCCGGAGGCTTGACCGCCGGGGGATTTTTCACGGTTACTATCGAAACTTTCACGAAAGTACGTAACGCTTGAAATTGTTTACTCCACTTGAAAATTTTATACTCAAGTCTCGAATTTCAGGTGATACATACAGCTTTCAGATACTTGACCGTATTACAGACACTAGAAAACCCTTAATTATCTTTCACAGGTAATTTTTCCGATCAATTATAATTACCGATAATAAATTATCCAAAGTTATTAAAAACCGTGAAAACATGTTATTTCGTGATATTTTCAGCAACGAAATATTACCTACGCAAACATTTTCAAAAACTACACATTTCGTTTCAAAATACATCGTAGTAATTTTTAAAACACTTTTAAAAAAGGGGTTGAATGATCCCTACGAAAAATAATGCTCACGTCAACGGTGTAGCTTTTTCCGTCATTCGAAAATGACCCCCTTCCAGAACTTCCAAACCTGCCACGTTCCTCCGAATCCTGCCGATTTTCTTCCGATCTCGAGCGACTTCCCTCGTTGCCCTGGAATCTCTGATCAGAGAACCGACTTTCCTGAGATTTTTCATCGTTTTTCTCATCTTTCCTGAGAGTATGGAACCTGTATCTGATGGTATCCAAATCACGGAGATCCGTGTAACTAACGTAACCAGCCTCAACGTCGCTGAAGTTCGACTTGAGCTTGCCTCGAGCAACTTGAACACTTTCGAGAATCGACTGGTTCAATCCTTTGATTTCAATGTCCTTCAATATGATACGGTAGGTCGTGTTTCCTTCCGCCTGGTCCACTTTGATCACCGGTACTCTCAAGGGATCGAGTCTTCCCACTTTCTCGATGCCCCCGTCTAAAAGACGCGCCCAAAGTGTTCGGGACATTTCCAAAAGCGACGCTCCTCCCGAAAGAACGACGTACGTGAAAAACACGAGGCTAAACAGCAACTTCATATTGAAAGTTTTGTATCTTTGGAAGACTTCACTAACAACTCCTTCAGTTTCCCACTAATCAATCTCGGAATTTTTCATCAGTCTCATAAAAACTTCTTATCCCGAAGAAGAAAGTTTCGTTTATCAATCGGAGTGCACTGTTCTCACTTCCCACGTGTAATGAGGTTTATATATGAGCGTAATGGCAATGATGAACACTATGAAAATGAGCAGAAGAAAAAACGTCACCGTAATTAGCATAAAGATAAAGGAATAGGTTTGGATTTCGGAACTTATGTGCACGTAAGATGATTTTTAATTGAAGACTTTGCTTTGAAATTAGAACCCTGACTGCGAGTGGACGATACGACAGATCAGATTTTTATAAGATCGTATGGAAGGGCGAATAATCCAGGTCATGGATCGCAGAGTTCTTAGTCAGGCAGAATCCTCCTTTGCTTCCTTAAAACTTGAAGATCGATGGGGGGCAAGGACTTGAGCGTCCGCAAATCGTCGCTCTACCATGTTTGTTTATTACATCGTAACAGTTGCCGTAGATGAAAAATTTGTCCAGAAGCGATGCGACCATGAAGAATATTTCTTGTTCGATGGAAATTCTAGAAAAATGTTTTCAGGAATGGTAAACTTCTGGATTTGGGACGTTGGAGGAATGTTATAATCGAATTACCTTTTTTTATTAAAATATTCAGCTTATTCCTTTTTCGGTACAAGGTTTTCAAAAGATACTATTTTAAGCTTACCTCGTTACAAAGGCGATTAACATTCTACAACTATTGTCAATTAGATCATCGTCATGATTAAAACTGGGTCGATCGTGTACATCAATGTGAATCGTTTAACTTATTCGATAACATCTGGGGCTCGTAAAAAGTATTTTCTTTTAGTCGCAACCTAGATCGCTTTTCCAAAAGATCGTGGGCAACACGTGCAGTTTTTATGCTTATTTTATACGCTTGAAAAGACGATTCTGACACGGCAAAATTAATTTCCAAGTTTACGTAAAAACAAATTTTGATAAGAGATTTAATGAGCATGAAAAAAATAATTCTTTTATTTGAAATTCCAGCGGTTTTCATTGATTTCTTGAAATTTTACGAGGAAACCTCAAATCGTCCTAACCGCTATTCTTCACTTACTCCAATAGCTCTTCATAATAAACTGATTCATACGCGAAAAAAAACCTTCCTCTAAAGTGCCAATGATCACAAAATCCGCCAAATTATTTTCTATTTCATCTATAGTACTTAATAAAAAAAGGAAAAAGATCATCATGAAGCGGCGCCTGTACGAGATCGAAAACTTAGGGTTTTCATTAAGACACCGAACCATGGAATAAACGGCAAAACCAAAAGAACTATTAAAATCTCAGAAACGGTATTTCTCTACGATCGAATTTCCAACTTTATAAAATCGCCTGAATGCCTTCAAACATACTACTTCTGTGTATGGCGTATCATCATTACGAAGGAGTACTTCGCGGGTACGTAAACATGAATCATCGACTCGTAAATAAAATTCAAATCTCAATTTTTCATCATACTCACGTTTACAATTTTCAAATTCAAAAAAATTCAACTCTTCTACTCATTCAGGATTTGAATATTGTAATGCAGTAAATCCCCGGACAAAAAATAATTATCATCACTTGCGTCATGCGGATTGAATAAAATCTAAATTATTCGTGTCGCAAAATCTTGCTACATTACGAGTTCATCTTTTTAATGACAGAAAATGACTGTATTGCGAGAACTGATTTATTCTTCCGAACGTGTCAGGATTTATTATTATTAGAGAATGTAATACTCGCAAGACCTTGTGTACTTTCGTTTAAGTATCCTCACACGGTCTACTTTTTGAGACAGAAAATGCCACTTGGTTCAGTTTTTGACATAGAAAATAAATAAAGAAATAAAAACAGTCTACTTGCAAGAATGATATATGAAAGTTATAAAAGAAGATTTTATTTTGACCGTTATGTAAAAATTTATGTCATGTGTAATAGCTTAAAATGATCACTGTTTGGAGAACAAATAGGGGACACAGTTAAGTAATATTTTCGCGAACAATATCTTATTATAGTCTCATAAGTGCATGCCTGCGGAATCTTAAGTTCTCTGTGACGTCGAGTGCAGAATTTTAATTAATATCGCTGCTCCATGACGAAGATTAAAAATATTTTCGTTCATAAAATATCGATAAATTAGACTGAACGTACCTCGAAGAAATTCAACAATGTAATTTTTGAATTTTTAGTGGGATCGTAAAAATTTATCTTAGTCTTTATCTCGGTTTTCATGACGCAAAAATGTCAAGTCGGAACATTTATTACGAAAATAGGGACTCGGTTGTTTGTTATTCAACGCGAGAAGATTCCAAGACTGCAGAGAATTCCGCGGTCAGAAATAAAGGGTTGTTTTTATTCCTCTTCCATTTTATTGTTCTTTCGGAGTGGCATTTTTCACTCTAAATCAGTGGTGCAATATTAAATTCCTTTCATTCCAAAAGATTCAGCGTTTATTGGATGAAAAATGCATGATTATTTTATTTTGCTTATAAATCTGTGTACGTACATGCAACGAGTGTATCACGCAAGTCGGTGAACCTTCTCTTGAGACCTTTAAGCCCGAGAAGCAGGTACTTTACCTCACAAAGTTGAGTAATACGCTGATTCATCGCTTGGGTTTCTCCAAACGTTATAAAGTGCAATTATAGACGCAAACACACCCAAGCTGGTAACCTCTCTTTATTTGTTCTCTTTTCTCCGCGTATTTCTCGCTTTTACGCAGATTATTCTTTCCCATTCCGCATCATAAATTAAAATCCATTTTTACCGAAACGCCCATAAAAATTGAGTTCCCGAAGAATTCGTCGAGTTTTTTATTTTCGTGCATAATGCGTTCAGCGAAGAATGTTATTTTAGAATTCATTAATATGCAGTCTTCTTCTTCTCGGACGTAACTCAACTTTCAAGCGTAAACCTCAGAAAGAGATCGCTTTTGACGACGCGAAAAAGATTCCAAAATAGTTCGGAAATCTCTGGGCACGTTTCGAAATGTGGAACCGTCGTTTCATTGGATTTGTAATCTTGCGAACTCTTTATCCGAGGGAAAAAATCATTATCTAAACAGTAAAACTGGTGCGATTCGTGACGAAAGTTTTTATTTCTAAATCAAGTTGAATGTGCTGTGTTCATACGAGAATTACGCATTTTATTATTTCAGAAATGATTCAGCTACTAATAATTGGAATGCCTTAATTTTTTCACCTTAATTTCGGCTCTGTTGAACCTCCTTTTATGTACTCTCGGATCATTTTTTTGTACAGCTAAAAAGTACTCGGTGTTACTTGTGACGAACGTATTTAACGTTTTTTATTTTGCTAGGTCAGTTCTTATGACTCGGTCAGTTTTTATGCAAGTGATAAACTTACTTTCTATGGCAATGGTCTCATTTCACAGGACCTTAAAAATTTATTTGATATTTTTTGGACATACCACATTTTTTTTATTTTCACAGTTTAAACATGAAAAATATCGAATTTCGAGTACTATTTACGCTCACAAACATTCCTGGGCAGATTTCCACACAAAATGCTCAAGAATTTCCACAAAATTAAATGCTCAGCGCAAGCACTTCCATTTAATTTAATTCAAACTTCAAGCTTCGTTAAAATTTAATTTTTGTTCACAAATCAATCGTGAATATTTTTATCATTACGAATATTTTCAAGCGCACGAAAAAATGTCAAACTTTGTTAAATGAAAGTCATTTAAATTTATAAACTGGGCATTAAAAAAGTCCAATATGGATTTCCAGCATGAATTTAAAAAAAAACAATTTCATTTCTACGGAAAATGCATGATTTGTAGGGTTCAGTTCTTCTTGTGTTCTTTCAATTACATAAAATAGTCAGGAAACTCATTCTGAATGAATACAAACAGGAAAAGCCCAATAATAACACATATTATTACTGTACAGACATACTTCACGTCACTTTTTTCTTCCTCTAAAGACCTTCCCTTCGAATATCATAGTCTAATAATATGGTTTCCTTGTAGGAAGTTTAAGTTTGACACAGCTCACCGTGAAGATGTGTTTTTATCAAGAAAGTTGCTCCGACGTCTTTAAGTCTAACACAATCATTATAAATTATACGCTTACTTTGTTTACGGTCTTTAAAAATTGTATACAATTGGAAACAAAATTCGACACGCAGCCAGGAATTCTGTTTAAATAGAGACAATGTAATTGCACTACAATAAACAAAGGAAATCGTACAAATTATAAATAATTTGGTCCACATTTTATTTTCAAGTAAGCAACCATTTTTGTTGTTTTCCATTTTAAGTTTCGATTTGTTGGGGTCGAGAAAAACGAAATAAAAGCGACAGTACATAATTCAATAATTTATTGTTTCAACTACATCGAAAATGAATTTTTAATAACTTTAATAAATCTGTAATATTTATTGTGTACGACTAAAAGGAAACGATAATTTTCGAAGTGATTGTTTTGCACATGCTACGATAAAAAGATCTTATTATACAAAAATTTGTAGAAGTATTAAAAAATAATGTTGTTGTGCATAAAAAATCATGTTTTTAGCGTTGGCAGATAAAACGCTTAGAATCTTTTTTAAGAATTGCAATAAAAACGTAGCAAGTGAGTCATTTAATTGTGTTACCGGATTTCTTTTAATTTATTCTTTTAATTTCCAAAAAGTCCTTTCAAAAGTTCTCCAACTTTTCACAATAATCATGAACATTTCAATCAATTCAAAAGTACCTTTCTTGTATTGTTCATGCTCCAATTGAAAATTCGACCTCTTAATTACCGAGTAAGAATAATTAAAAACAACCATTTAAATAAATCAGCAATCCAGAAACTTACGAGTGATAACACTGAAGAAAAATTTCCAAAATCTTGAAAACATTTCAATCTGTTATTTCAATCTCATTCTTTCTTATTTGCAATTTAAAAATTCGAAGAACGTTCCTAAAAAATGTTCTTAAAAACCACCCCTACCAATGATGACGATAAACAAATTCTTCAATCCCCGCCCCCACTTTCAAGCACCGAACCAGCGATAGACGCTGCAGAAGAATGAAAGACGGTAATAGGTACCACGTTCCCAAAGGAACGTACCTTAAGAGTAGGGGCTTCGCGTATAAAACTGAATATGAGGGGGTTCCGACTTTAGTTTATTAACAGAGCAGCCAGCGACTTTCCGCGTCTTCGAAAACGAAGCTCGCCGCGTTGGCCCATTGTTTTCGCGACTGATCGCTCGTAAAATGGTGTAAAGAGGTGGGGTGCGAAGTCGCGACTTTCAGCCGCGTGTGACGCTACCAAAGAATCGAAAGAATCTTTGGCGAACAGTAGACACGTGCTGCGAATGAAAAGACAGTATCCCGCATCCTCATTGGCGCCAAGATGATGTCGGCAAAAGTCTGCTTCGCACACGTTCTCTTTTTTGGATTATTCAATCAGTTCGTTGCCGGCCAAGTTATTGTCACCGCCGGAAATGTCTCCGCGAGCAAACCAGGCGCTAACGAACCGGACTTTCCTACGCGTAAGTTATCTAAGGAGCTTTCAATTACTACATTTTTGAGCGCCTGAATATTGATCGTTCGAACGTAAGACTTTTTCGAATTTCTCTCGCACGAATTCGGATCGAGAACTGTTCGATTATGGTTTGATGGAATTACATGTTTCCTCGATTTTTTTAATCGCCATAGATTTCATGGGAAATCCGATATAAATTATCTGATTTTTATCAAGTTCCCTCTTACGTAGTTGGACTATTCGTACTTGAAACGATAGTTTTTTTAGGGCATTCTAGAAATCTCGTCATCTCTTTATATATTGGAATAATTAATCGATCTTTCAAGGATGTTTGTTGTTTTCACTGGTTTTGAGGGTCATAAATTAATATCGATAACATGATGAATTTCTAAATAAGGATGCTCAGGAATTCATGTATTAAATTTTATTCATTAGAAAAAAAATTATATAACGAGTTCTCCTTGAATGAGGTCACGATTTTTCGGACAGCGTGACATCATAAATTAAAAGTCCCTGATAAAAAACTTTTTTACATAAGTCTTCAATCTTTATCCCGAGCCTTGTTTTTTTATCAATTATGGCCAAGCGAAAGAACAAAAGCCTCGTCTGAACGAACATCATTTCACACTCATCATCTTTTCATTTCCGAGTCATTGTAACTTTTTATCATGATAAAAAAACATTTTCCCGTGTCAACCTTGCCGATTGTTAATTGCCGTCTTTGTTTACTTTTCGCGCGTCATTAGCTACCATGACACAAAAAAGGAGGGAAAATAAATAAGCTTCCATTTAAAAATGTAAGGCAAAACCAAATCAATCAATTACATCGCCAACTTTGCTTCCGAAAACGAGTAAAACCGTAAAATTTATCATCATAATTTCTCAATTTCCGCTCGAAGTAATAAAGGCGAGAATGTAGATCACTCGCCGTGCGTTTGGACATAAAGCACCGCGGAAAACGTGTTCCCCTGCAGCGTACTCGCATTAACAATACGGCAATTCGTTGGAATCGTAATAGATCTCGCTGACATAAGATCAGCCGACCATAACAAACTTTCTCCGGTCGAAATTCATACACTCCCAAGGACACGAGGTTTTGCTCGCTTCTTTCCCTCTGATTTATCAAACGTTTCAATCAATTCCAGCTTCTAATCATTCCAAAAATTTCCATTTTCCCGCTGATTACATGATAAAATCAAAAGCGTATCGAAGCTATTTCCGTGTATCTGATAAGAGTAAATCTGGCCATCGATGTGATGAATGTGCGGTCGAATCATGCACGATCTTCGGTCGTGGTAACGGCCGAGCGACCGTTGCTGTGTATAATGGCGAATATGGCGTAACGTGCTAGTCGGCATGACGAAGGTTATGTCAGACATTGCATAATGCGATGCCAGAATCAGTCAGAGAAAGTCAGGAATAAGGCAGCCGCGTTAAAAGCATGGTTGTTGAAGATCGAATTGCTCGAGTTGGATGAGCTGCAGCGGCTCAGTGAAAGCGAGAACGACCCGCAATTACCGCCGCGAATGCATTTTTTATTGAGTACAAAAGATCGATGATTATCCGTCAAAGACTTTGCCTCATCTTCTGTTATGTGGGTTGAGAAAGTGGGTCATTTATACCCAGAACTTGAGCTCTTCGAAAAGCTCTGGACGGAAGAATCCGGCTCGAAGGACCATGCCAAGAAATCATACGTTTTCGAGTTTTTTAATCCAATCTAAAGATTCAGGTTTCGAAAGAAACTTCATAAACGTGGAAAAATGGCTTTATTATCCGGCCGGTCGATGCCAGGCATCGGAATATTTAATTTATTCGCGTGCAAGGTTGCGGTCGGTGAAGCCAGCGCTGAAAAACGCGAGACGAATTGCAACGAGAGGCTCTCGTCATCCTTGGTTCGAGTAAGGTCAGAACTCGTTACCTTGCACCTGTATGCGCCGGCGAAAATGAATTACCGATCAAAGCAAGTAATGAAAAATGGCCGGGACGAGAGACGAGCGCGCGAACCGAACCCAGAATAATATGATCCGGTTCGGAACTGGAATATTGAATGCGCGACGCATCCAAGCAATAAAAAAGTCACGACAGTTTTCAGCCATTCAAACTATAATTTATTCGGCGCTTGTTTGTCGCGCTTGAATTACCATACAATCAAATTTTCAGCCGAATACATATTGCCGTGCAAGAGATCGGATCCGGCGCTGGGCGAATGCGTTACGAAGACGTTTAATCACTTGAAGTCTTATTTAAAAAAAGGTATGGTTGAATATCTGACATGCCTCATGAATTATGGGTGCTTTTTTCACGCCATTTTGCATTTTTATCCAGGTATTCCGGAACTCGACTTGCCTCCGATCGAGCCTCTTCATATCCCGCTTTTGGGGATGGAAAATGGACACGGTTCGGTGAGGGTTCGAGCCTTGTTCTCGAACATCACGGCGTGGGGCCCGGGAAATTACACGGTCAACAGAATCAGAGTGGACTTGTCAACATTGAGATTGGATCTCCATTTGACCATCCCTAGAGTCAACGTTATGGGAAGCTACGAAGTCACTGGAAATGTTTTGCTTTTCCCCATCCAGAGCAAGGGCGATTTCATGGCTCAATTCGGTCAGCATTTTATATCGAAACAGGAAAATTTCTCCGAGTAAATATGTGCGAAAGTAAAAAACTGAAATTGGATTTTAGGGGACATTGCCGCGATCGCGCGAGTCCAGGGTAAAGAAGAGGTGAGGGACGGCGTCCGATATCTCAGGATCGCTCGTTTACTGGTCGACTTTCATCTGGACCAAGCACGTTTCCGCATAGTCGATCAGCTAAACGGTGACAACGTAATAGGTCAAGCAATGAACCAATTCCTCAACCAAAACGCCAAGGAAATCATCGACGAGATGAGACCCGCCGCAAGCGCGAGCATAGCGAAGCATTTCTTGTCCTTCCTAAACACCGCGTTCACCAAATTGCCCCTGAAAGTTTGGCTGAATGACGATTAAATAATTCGTGATGCTGAAAGTGACTGCATTTATTCACTTTGTATTTCTACACGGAATGACAAAATAGATTAGTTCTGGAAAGCAAAACTTTTCTTCAACGAAACACGATTGTATTATTGCAATGACGGTTTATTTTAGTTATACATAGTTGACTTTTTCTTCTTTTTTTGCGTAGTTAGTGATGTAAAAATATTGACTCGGACAATAATTAAATGTCGATTGGGAGTAGACAAGCTTTCATTCATTCGGAATCGACTGATGAAATTTTATTACTCGTTTCACCAGTGCGCTCTGCAAAATCTTTATTTAATTTTTATCCAAATTATCACTCAAACTTTGGCCTGATTTCGTGGTTTCACTACTTCCCGGTCTTTGATAAGGAATTTCTTTAGCCAAATCTAGTATTATTTTTTGAACCTTAGGTACTGCGATTAGTTTTATACGCGAAAATTTCTATTGCGAATCCAAGCACGAGGAATTTTAATGTAAATATTGATTAAACGTATGTATATTGAAAACGAAATTATGATATCGCTCATTTTATTTATTGTTGAAATAGAAACCCCATTTTTCATCGTTTTCTTTACACGCTACATCTTTTGGGGTGAAATTCCGGTCGGAAAAATTCATCGCGTAAATATTTGTAACCCGAGTACAATTTTCCGAAAATCAAAAGAATGAAAGACAATTTTCCGACCCGAAACTAAAATTCTACCGGAATTCTTGATTTTTGTCATGGCACTGTAATTTAATTCGCAGAATTTTATGTGCATTTACTGTTAATTGATCATCGGCATGAAAAAAATTAATTTCTCGAAAGAAAATGAGCCCGATTGATTTTTTTAAATTATCCAAAATGACGAGACGTGAGTTCTTCCGATGTGAAATTCTTTTATCCGCATTGAATTGTTCAAAATTGAAATATAAAGCAACAATTTTTTACAGTAAAAATTAATTATTTTCAAAACTGAAATCGCCGTAAGAGATGGTTTTAAATTTTAAATTTAAAGTTAACGATAGCGATAACGATAATTTGACTAATGGAGTTCCCAAATAGTTTAATTAAATGGAGTTTCCAATTTAAAACTGAAATGCACATAATAATTATAGTACATTACGCTGCTAGGGCCTCGAAGGTCTTTTAATTTCGAGGGTCTTTTGTTGTATCCGAGTCATTGACGAGGGCGCCCCGCAGGGGCGTCCGAGGCGATGACGAGGATACAACAAAAGTACCCGAGGAATTAAAAGATCGAGGCCCGTAGCGCGTACAGTACTTTTTTGAAAAAAGGGCGGGAAAAGGCGATTTTTGTGCCGAAAGCGCAACGTCGAGCGCTTTAAAATAAAAATTATTGGCATATGAGCTTTAAGGTTTTCACGTACGCATAACAAATTTCTAATCTTTATATCAAGTAGATCCTAACAAGTAAATTATTGAATTGAACAGTGCTCGAAAATTTAAATATATATAACTATTTAACAAATTCGAATTCCGAAAAACTGTTCAAGGGGATTTTTCTACACGTTGAGCAGTACTTAAATCTATTCTTGATATTGAATTCCATTAAAGTCGGAAAATCCGTGATCCACTTAAACAACTTTGACTCGGGCTCAAATTTCCATATCAGGCGACATATTAGACATGATTCAAGCGTTTTCGAACCTCTAGCGCGTTTTGGCTGTATATCCCCTTACCATCCGGGCAAGTAGATTCCTCATAACATTCCTCCATCACTCCTTTGTCAAATTGCGCCTGAAAAAACGTCGAAGTAATTCTACAACAATCACCGATGCATTCTGAATGTTATCACCGACTACTAAGTTAACGAAAAATCGTACATATGGATACAGCATTTACCCTTACACCAGAGCACAATAGACATTTATTATTCGATCCTAGCTCATATCCTGCATACGTCAAGATATCTAGCTAATTCTACGTGCATTTATGTGCACGGTGACAAGTGGCACCGCCAGAGCGAAGCGCGCGCGAAACACATCCCGTAAAACGTTGTATACGTAATTAGAATAGAAATGTGCAATGAACTGTAAATGTTGCGAAAGTACGTGGGCATAATTGTGAATTCACTGTTGTTGAACATGCGTAGGTGAATTGTTTTTTCAATAAAGTTAAAATTATTAACGTTGATCTTTCCAAATTTGAATGAATAGAAAATGACAACAAAAATGTTTATAGATAACCTATTGCTGTCTCAATGAGAAAATTGGTTTTAAAACCGGATTTTCACCGGTGACACATGACAATTATTTCACCAACAAAGTGATAAATGCTACATTCAAAAGCATTTAAACCTACACGGGAAGTGGTTCCAATTCAGCTACTAGGAACGCTGGCTGTCATGGACCGCTAAGACACGCCCCCGTGCACATGCTTTATACGGCTTACGTCACTCTGTTGCAAGTAACGTCGATTTAGTCCACTATAGATACAAAGCCTAGTAAATTTTTAGCATAATTTCTGAAAAGGAGTTGGAACCGCATTTTGAAATTGACGGCCTATAATTACTGCTGAATCATCGAAGCACAAGTTTTGCTTGCATGATTTGCGGAAATGATTGATACTTCCTAATAACAGGTTTATGCATTGATAAACAGAACGCAAGGATATATTTTGTAGTCAGACAAAGTGTAAAACAGTTAGGCACTGAATTTCGTACAGTGCTTGCAGGAAAGAGTTTCGGCGGTACAGTTGCAAGTTTTAGAATATAAGCTTGTGGAAATGCGTGATTCATAAACTGATAATTAAATTTACCTGTATAGTGTTCGAAACAAAATATCTAGTAAATATATTTCATACAGATATTATCCTATTATAAAGATGTTTAAATGGCCGGAATAGTATTGAGTTGTTTGCGAATTTATGGTCAAGCAACTTATGTAACTTACCTCAATAAGATTGACGTGTTGCATTACTACAATGTAGAAGCAAAAGACGATTATTGGCATCATGATTCTAAGTTGATCAGTGAGTGTCATTCAAACTGAAGAGCTGAAGTAGCTTTGACTTTATCAAACCACTGACTAAAATGACTGCTATCGAGGAACGTTGGAGTCCTTTATATACACCGCTGGAAAATGATAAGTTTAATTTTTACATATCCTGCGTCCGGTCTCTCGACGGATGTACAAACAACAGTTTTCCGTCACGTATAATTTTTTCAAATTATGCAACATAAAAAGAATACAATGAGACAAGTCGTGTTATTGTGCAATTCGATATTCTCGCCTCTGAAAATTACCTTCGTAACTTCATACGTATCACGCGTCCGATCTCATAGCGGATTATTATACGAACCACTGACATGAACAATTGCCATCGGGGGACGTTAGAGTTTTTCATATACACCGCTGAAAGGTGATTAGTTTAATTGTTACATATCCTGCGGACTCTCAACGGATGTTCGAGCAACAGACTACCGTTACGGATAATTCTTTGAAATTATTCAACATAAAAATAATAGAGTTTGGACAAGTCAAGTTATTGTGCAATTCGATGTTTACACCTCTCGAAAAACACCTTGGTAACTTAATACATATCACACATCCGATCTTATAGCGGATTATTATGCAACAGCTATTCGTCACGAAATATTTCTCCATATTCTAAAACATAAAAATAATATCGGAAAGGTGAGTCGAGTCATTGTGTAATTCAATGTATACCTACACTTTTCGATGTTTATCGTCGTGTCCTTCTAGTATCACGCGTTCATGCATTCAGCGGATAGTTGCACAACAGTTTCGCATTACGAAACATTTTTTCAACGAATGTTAACACGGATGTACCTGATAAATTGCATATCAAACCCTCCGATCGATAAGTATCACATTGGTTTATTGTCAATAAAATATCTCGATTATAGTTGAAGTAGTATAATATTATTCAATCTTTTTTACAAGAACGTGATTCAGATGTCAGAATGTCAGATTTTTTGAGAAACCTCACTGTCTTGAAAAATAGCGGATTATGTATTATTGGAGTAAAATTGTTTACTACTATTTATGATACAAAAAAACGTCATAGCCATTATATTTTACAAACCGTGCCGGATGCAGCATAACGAAAGCTTGAGGTTACACTAAGTTACACTTCAAGTCACAAAACTCGAACATGTAACCTGACGTAAAGTAATAAAAAAGCACAAATCAGTGCAGAAATTATACGCAGCGATTAATTATTTCTATACATAATGGTTCTAGCAGAAAAAATAATTTATTCACCGTTTAATTAGGGCACTGGAATCAAGTCTATTGTTTTCGCTGTAAGTTTTTTCAACGAAACTTCTTTCTGATTGTAGGGTGTTTGTTGTCAAAGTGCAAATGCCAATTTCTCAATGATTGTTGCTTACTTGAAAAGGATAAGATTTTAGAAAACAGTGTAATGTTTCTATAGTCCAGACTCACAGAAAGTCCGCGCAATATACTTTTTTCTTTTTTCAATACAAATAATCAATCCGACATGATTAATTTCTTTTTTTTTCAAAATATTAAATGAGCGGGAATTTTCTGTTTACACATTTCGGAAAAAAACCTCTGTTACTTAATACATATCACGCGTCCGATCTCATAGCGGATTATCATACAACAGCTTTTTGTCCCGAAATATTTCTCTATATTCTAAAACATGAAAATGATAAAGGAGAGGTGAGTCGAGTTATTGTATAATTCAAAGATACATACTTGCACTTTTTGATGTTCATCGTCGTGTCCTTCTAGTATCACGCGTTAATGCAATCAGCGGATAGTTGCACAACAGTTTCGCATCACGAATCATTATTTCAACGGATGTTAGCACGGATGTACCTAATAAATTTCATATCAGACTCTCCGATCGATAGGTATCACATTGGTTTATTGTAAATAGAATATCTCGATTGTAGTTGAAGAAGTATAATATCATTCAACCTTTTTCACAAGAACGTGATTCAGATGTCAGAATGTCAGATTTCGTGAAAAACCTCACTGTCTCGAAAAATTGCGGATTATGAATTATTGGAGTAAAATTGTTCACTACTATTTATGATACAAAAAAACGGCATAGCCATCATATTTTACAAACCGTGCCGGATGCAGCGTAACGAAAGCTTAAGATTACACTAAGTTACACTCCAAGTCACAAAACACGAACACGTAACATACGACTACCGGATGCAGAAATTATACGCAGCGATGTATTATTCCTATACATAACGGTTCTAGCAGGAAACAAAATTGATTCGCCGTTCAATCAGGGCACTTGAATCAAGTCGATTGTTTTCGCTGTTTTTTTTTCAACGAAACTTCTTTCTTATTGTAGGGTCATTATCGTTGTTAAAGTGCAAATGTCAATTTCTCGATGATTGTTGTTGTTTACCTGAAAAGGATGAGATTTTACAAAACAGTGCAATGTTTCTATAGTCCGGACTCACAGAAAGTCCGCGCAATATACTTTTTTCCTTATTCAATACGAATAATCAATCCGACATAATTTAATTATTTCTTTTTCAAAACATTAAATGAGCGGGAATTTTCTGTGAAGCAATTGCCTTGTCGGATCACTGGCGACCATGTGCCACCACTGCCTATATTCGCTAGAAAAAAAAAATTATGTCATTCGAATTCCCGAAAATGTATCTGTTTTTGATGCATATTTATAACAGGATAAGTGGGAAATTGTTGTTCAAATTTCAAATATACTAAGTTTGAGATGAATATTTGTTTTCTTCATCATAATTGTTTCTAATTTCTATCGCTTTTCTTAGATGAAATATAGGTTTTCCATATTAATTATTATTAAAATCATATTTTGTCACTAGTCATTAGGTGAAAATGGTCGATATTTCGATGACGGTGGAAAAACGGTGGCGAGCGATCCTACAGGGTGTCAAGCCACGAAATCTAAAAAAATACGCGACACATCCAAACGGAGTTTCCAAATGGTCTTATCAACCGGAGTTTCGAAAAGGTTCTATCAAAATATTCTGGAGAATGGATTTCCCAAACTTTTCTTCTCCAGAATACGTAGCTTGACAAAAACACGAGAAGTTATAGTTATAGTCATAGTTCGTGTTATTGTATGACAAAAAGTTTCCACTTTTGACAAAGTTCCCGAATTTTTGACATACATTGCAATATTTTGAGTATGCTCATTCGGATGTAAGAACGTTTTATGAGTTGTTCGTAGAATACTGCAGGAATAAACCCGGGCAAACATAAGCTTCTATCAGCCAATTGACCTACTTCGAATACTTTGATTATCATGTGAATTTAACGTTCAAGTTACCACGTAACAATGTCCGCGATTTGCGAAGCGCAAACTGCGCGCGGTCTGCAATCTACGCTCTTGATTGAAACGTGAATAAATCC
>JABFQM010000335.1:0-39181 GCA_022816865.1 Zelostemma sp. ZL-2020 | reverse complement strand
ATTTTCAGCGGCCTCACCTCCATTTCCACGTATTTACTAACGAAAGAATTATGGAACACCGGAGCAGGCTTGTTCGCCGCTTGTTTCATCGCCATCGTACCAGGGTACATTTCCAGGTCCGTCGCGGGAAGTTACGACAACGAGGGCATCGCGATTTTCGCTCTCCAGTTCACTTATTACCTGTGGGTCAAGTCCGTGAAAACCGGCTCGATTTTCTGGGCCTCGATGGCTGCTCTGTCGTACTTTTACATGGTTTCTGCCTGGGGAGGCTACGTCTTCATCATCAATTTGATCCCGCTTCACGTCTTCGCTCTTCTGATCATGAATCGCTACAGCAACCGACTTTTCACCAGCTACACCGCGTTTTACATCCTGGGTCTTCTCCTGAGCATGCAAATTCCTTTCGTCGGGTTCCAACCGATCCGCACTTCGGAGCACATGGCTGCCGGGGGCGTGTTTTGTTTATTAATCCTCGTGGCCACTCTGCGGTAATTATTTCCCATTTCAAGAGCTCTTTTGTTAGTAAACCATGCATTAAAAAGAATATTTTTTCAGGCACCTGAAGACGATTCTGACCAAGTCCGAGATGAAATATTTCGGCGGCGTCGTGGCAGCGATAGCGGTGATGCTCCTGGCGATTTTAATAGCGCTGACCTACACCGGAGTAGTTGCCCCTTGGAGCGGACGGTTTTATTCCCTTTGGGACACGGGTTATGCCAAGGTCTACATTCCCATAATCGCTTCCGTTTCGGAGCACCAGCCTACGACCTGGTTCAGCTTCTTCTTCGACCTCCACATCCTCGTCGCGACGTTCCCCGTTGGGCTTTGGTACTGCATCAAATACGTCAACGATGAACGTGTTTTCGGTAAAATCCCATAATCTCAATGACAAAGCTCGAAAAAAACCGATTAATAATGAAACCTTCGATTGGACTTTCAGTGATCTTGTACGCGCTGAGCGCGGTGTACTTTGCCGGCGTGATGGTGAGGCTGATGCTGACTCTGACCCCGGTGGTTTGCATGCTTTCCGGCGTAGCGTTCAGCAGTTTGCTCCAGCTTTATCTCCGCGAAGAGGACAAAGAAAATGGAGAAAGAGAAGGGAGCGAAGAAGAAAGCGAGGAAGAGCACGAGCGAAGTCCCGGGCGAGCTTTGTACGACAAAGCCGGAAAACTGAGGCGCATGAAGCACGAGAAATCGAAGGGCAACGGCGACGGCCTGGGCGCCAATTTGCGCAACGGGGTTGTCATTTTTGTTCTCATGGCGTTGATGATGTTCACCGTGCATTGCACTTGGGTCACGAGCAACGCTTATTCGAGCCCTTCTATTGTTCTTTCGTCGTACAGCAATGACGGCAGTCGAGCGATTCTTGACGATTTCAGGGAAGCGTACTTTTGGCTCGCCCAGAACACTCCGAGCGACGCGAGGATCATGAGCTGGTGGGATTATGGGTACCAAATCGCTGGCATGGCGAACAGGCAAGTGTTGCATGGTATTTTGGGGAGGTTTGAAACGTTTTCAAGAATAACGTATTTTTTTCCGCAGGACTACGCTGGTCGACAACAACACGTGGAATAATTCCCATATCGCCCTGGTGGGAAAAGCGATGAGCTCGAATGAAAGCGCGGCGTATGAAATAATGACCTCTTTGGATGTGGATTACGTTCTGATAATTTTCGGTGGCATGATCGGGTACTCCGGCGACGACATTAATAAGTTCTTGTGGATGGTCAGGATTGCCGAGGGCGAGCATCCGCAAGACATTCGGGAAAGCGATTATTTCACGGAACGAGGCGAATTCCGCGTCGATGCGGAAGGAGCTCCGACGCTTCTGAACTCTTTGATGTACAAATTGAGTTATTATCGCTTCGGGGAAGTCAAGGTTGATTATAGGACGCCTTCTGGGTACGACAGGACACGGAATGCGGAAATCGGGAACAAACATTTCCAGTTGAATTACTTGGACGAGGCTTACACGACGGAGCATTGGCTCGTTAGGATTTACAGGTGGGAAAAAGGAATTTTTGAGTTGTTTCTTTTTTAATGATGTGGAATCTTTGATGAGAATTTTGGAAATTTTAGAGTGAAAAAGCCTGATGAATTCAATCGTCCGAAAATACCGAAATCCCAGAGAGTCGTCAGCCGCCATTCGCCCTACATCAGCAAAAAGGTTGGTATTTGATAACAAAGTTTGTGAAAGAGAAGTCTCTTCGTATCGTTTTTCATTTTTGGTTGAAAAGCAATTTGAGATCTGGAAACGTAGTTGAAGTTATGGGGCCTTGGCCATTGATGTTTCAGACGTCGCGGCGGAAGAAAGGATTAATCAAGAACCGACCCAGCGTCGTGAAGGGACAGAAGCCCCAGAAGAAAACCACGTAACGAACAATTCCTGTATGATTTCCAGTCACCGTCCTTCGCATCAACGAGTTCTCCGAAAACAAAAGTGCACTGACTTTTTGTTAGTAAAAACGCGCGAGGACACGATCACGACGAGTGTAATTAATTTTTTTGTCGTGGTTAGGATTGTACATTTTGTATGAAAATATTCTGAGTTTTTGTATGTACTTCGGCGTTGTTTCGGTCCATTGTTTCCCAGCTTTGCATTTAAACTTTATACGTATCGTTATGCAGAATCGCACGACTGAAGTAATAAAATGTTGTTAGCTTTAAGTAGCTTTTCCAATTTCAACCGCGAGCTTTTGTCGGGCGGTAAAGGAATACATTTTCTAAACAATTTTGTTACGTTGGTTGTGAAGTCGAATTGTAGATTGAATTTTGGAAGCCGAGGATTGTGACGAATACGTGAAGTGCACGATT
Source organism: Zelostemma sp. ZL-2020 (assembly GCA_022816865.1). Lineage (NCBI taxonomy): Eukaryota > Metazoa > Arthropoda > Insecta > Hymenoptera > Platygastridae > Zelostemma > Zelostemma sp. ZL-2020. The sequence continues at coordinate 36,367 of JABFQM010000335.1, read as the reverse complement.
TGTTGTATAGTGTCTTGTTATCAGATAAAGACTTGGAATAAACACCTTGTTGTCCATTCTTCGTTACCCCCAGAAAACATTTTCATTATCTTTGAGTTTCATAACATTTCGAAGAATTTAAACTTTCCCGCTCAACATTGGTCACGTGACCTATCGCGCATGCGGATTCGCCATTAGTTTCGAACGTCAGAATCACTTCGAAGTCTCGGTCGTGTTGTCTATAGTATCGAATAAATAATTCATAATGCCTTTGGAAAATTTGGAGGAAGAAGGTTTGGAGAAAAACCCGAAATTGGAATTGGCGCAGATCAAGTTTCTGCTGAGTTTACCGGAGCACAAAAATGATATTGCCCTGGCAACGAAACTCATGGATGCCATCAGGGCCGACAGTGAGATTGCATCTTTTTATTTATTCCCTTCGAGAGTTATCAATTATTCACCCAGTTCTCTCATTCCCGTCAGCTTCGAAAACTGCAATTTTTCCACGTTTTTTTCATGCGCGAGAAATGTTTTTGTCAAGAGTTTCGTCGCAAAGTAAACATAACCTCTAAATATTCCGAAAAGAAGACAAATATTGGACAAATCGTCATTAATGTCGATTATTGCAACCGAATCAATTCCAAACTTGAACTTTCAATTTTCCGCTTGTATAGAATTCTGAAACCTTTTCTCTTTCAGATATGGCTCCGTTTTACGTAGAGGTTTGCGCGGATTTGAGCTGGCCCGTCGACGAAGCATTGCTGACTAAGATGAAAGCCAAAAACGCGGAACAACTGCAAGAGCTGGATCGCGTCATCGAAGACGCCGAGCAAAACCTTGGAGAAATGGAAGTTCGCGAAGCCAATCTGAAAAAGTCTGAGCACCTTTGCAGAATCGGAGACAAAGAAGGCGCAGTCTCGGCATTCCGTAAAACCTACGACAAAACCGTGTCCTTGGGTCACCGACTGGACATCGTTTTCCACAATATTCGGATCGGTTTATTTTACATGGACCACGATCTCGTCACGAGAAACATCGAAAAAGCTGAAAGGCAATAAATTAATTCGCTCGAATGTCTTAAAAATTGTTCCAATGTTTAAAACAAAATGTTCTGTACTTGCAGTTTGATAGAGGAAGGCGGAGATTGGGACAGAAGAAACCGACTGAAAGTCTACCAGGGAACGTACTGCATAGCCATCCGAGACTTCAAAGAGGCTGCGAACTTTTTCCTGGATACCATTAGCACATTCACAAGCTACGAACTGATGGACTACAACACATTTGTTAGATACACAGTTTACTTGAGCATGATCAGTTTACCCCGCAATGAATTAAGAGATAAGATAATCAAGGGCTCGGAAATCTTGGAGGTTCTACACAGCAACCTCGATACCAAAGAGTACTTGTTCTCTTTGTACAACTGTCACTACGCTGACTTTTTCAAAAACCTCGGTAGGGAAATATAAAGAACGAATAAAACGATTCCAGAATTATGAAACCCTTTTTTGTTTCAGCTCACGTCGAGGGATTGTTACGCAGAGATTATTTGATTTATCCGCATTATCGTTATTACGTTAGAGAAATGAGAATTCTCGCTTATACTCAGTTACTCGAATCCTACAGGTCTTTGACGCTTCAATACATGGCGGATGCTTTTGGAGTTACGGTGGAATATATTGATCAGTACGATATTTTGGAAATCTTTTTGTAAAGTCGAGTCAATGTGTTGTACTAATTACGTTTTTAACTTTTCAGGGAACTTTCGCGGTACATCGCAGCTGGAAGATTACATTGTAAAGTCGATCGCGTTGGAGGCGTCGTCGAGACGAATCGACCCGACAGCAAAAACTGGCAGTACCAGGCCATGGTGAAACAAGGCGATTTGCTGCTCAACAGAGTTCAGAAACTTTCCCGAGTTATTAATATTTAAGTTAGTTTCTTGTGTGGATATTGGATTAAATTGTATAGATGCAGTAAAAGAGTTGTACTCGACAGCAAATACATTTTCTACGTCATATTGCTACATTTGTCGCGTACAAAGTGAATACATCGCTGTTACTAATTTTTAACGAAATAAAACAAAGTATGTATCAGCTTCAGAGATGTTGACTTGAATTTCAAAAATTCCGGCGAGGTTTCCTGAGAGTTGCTCCGTCTTTATTTTTTCCGCGCGCCAAAAAAGGACAGCGCATGATACTTTAAGAACACGTGCCCTAATTAAAAATATGACGTACTTGTTGGGAGACATTTGTTTGACAGCGCGAAAAAAACGCGGTATTTCGATTTTCTTTAAACAGCTGGCACCATAAATCGATTACTCGCGAAAAAAAGTATTTTTATCGATTTCCCAACTTCGGGCTTATTTACAGTCACGAACGCGCATTGAATTTCGATAAGAAACGTCACGTCATCGTTCGAAAATAAACCGATCCGCTGCGGAAAATTCATGAGCGAGCGGCTTTGAAGCGCGACATTTCACGATGAACAAGTTGCTAAAAGACTCGGACGGCCAAGTTGTGCCACCCTTGCGAACCCTGGACGACTTCCTTTTGGCTTCGGCGAGATTTCAAATTCCAAACGTCAAAGATTTCGACAAATGGGGCAAGAGGGTCGTCGGTAATCTGCTTTATTATCAAACGAACTATTTTTTCATGGCCGTCGTCATTTTCCTCGGCGTAGGGTGAGTTTGCTCCCTTTTTCCTGCAAACTCTCGTTTATTCCAAGTTCATGCATTTCTTATTTTCCAGGTTTTTCCACTCCGGAAAAATGCTCGTGGGCTGTACCGCGGCGATCGTGGCGTTGTCGGTTTTCACCTTTTTTTCCGCCGAAGGAAGAGCGATCCACAATTTTAGGAAAAAGTACCCCATCGCAGGGGTGGCAGTGGTGCTTCTCGGGGGGTGCTTTATCGTGTATACTCTGAGCTCGATGCTAATCTTCTTAATCGGCATCATTTTGCCCGTTTCCGGTACGACTTGCAATTACTCATCGCGCATTACCCGAAAATTAAACCCCACAATTGCCATTTTTCAGCTATTTTCGTCCACGCTTCTTTGCGATTGAGGAACATCCAGAACAAGCTGGTCAATAAAATCGAAGGCATAGGATTAATGCGTACCCCGATGGGCGTTCTGCTGAACAATTTCGGTATGGAGCCAGAACTTTTTGACTAGAAATAATGACCGTTGAAATTACATACTTTTAAGCTTTTTGCGTAACGATCGAAAGCAGGTACCGCAATTTTTATTGTTTCCAATGAAAAAAGAAATGTATTTTATTTCCAAGTCAACAGTAACAAACTGGCTGTGAGAATATTCGTAGTGCTTGATATATTTTATGTACAAAATAATTGTAACCGTTGAATTTCGAAAATGTATTTACGTTAAGTGACGAAAAGAAAATCGGGATTAATAGTCAGCATTGCCACTAAATGTAGCTTGTTAAACGTACTTATTTTATAATAAACCAGTTATTGCCTCGATTTCTGTATTTTCAATTCACTCGCATAAAATTTTCGCCTAATTTTTGTTTAACTTCTTAGAAAATGTGTCTGGTATGGCATTGCGCGCGCCAAAGACTTGCAACTAACTCGCCCTAGAAGAACCCGAAGGTGAGAGACAAAGACCCCGTTCAGTTCAAAGTTTTGAACTTATTTTTAATGAGTACAATAGCTCCGCGACGAAGCCAAGATATTTATGTTATTCTAGTTATCATACAAAATAATCCATCCTCGAGATTCGAAAATCGAGACATGTAAATACAGTGATACTTTTGTACTGTTATTAAGATACAAATTAAATTTCACCGACTGCTGACACTATTTCATCTGATTTCTGTATTACTGCTTTATTCTGGAATCGTTTTATCACTCAAGTCTCGGCAGTGAAACGGCAGTGTGTGCAACGCGGAAGACTTGAAATTCCGTGGACGAAAAAAAAAGAAACAAACGCAGTTGAACCTTTTCTTTCCGTTTCCGAAAGTCGGCATCCGCTGTATTGGTTTCGAAAGCTGTAACCGAATAAAGATTTCGTTCCTAAAATTAGCGCCTTTGAAACTGGACTATATTTTCGTTATGAAAACCGTGTTCGAAGGGTACAGAATAGTTTCAGAGAGGCGCGTTGTCGGCGGTAGCTCGCCGATATTTGTTCGCGGGAACGGAACGGAATATGTATGGTCCACGGAAGAAAATCCCATGTTGTTCATTTTTTGCAAAAAGTTCTGGAACAAAAAGCAGCCGTTGAAGCCAAAGATCGAACTGTAATTTCCAACGCGAAACAAACTTACTCCAATCGTGTGATTGGGGGACATGGAAATATTCTCCTTCGAACCGTTCGGCAGTCTCAGACAAAGACGCAAGGAAGGTTCGTCGCCTGAAAAATGTAACATTCGAGATAAGCATAATAAAAGAATGTACTTTAGCAATTTCGTTCGTTTTCGTCTCACCTATGGAGTTGAAATCTCCGTCCATCTTCGTTTGCTGAAGAACAAAAAAGGGTTAGTATTTTGGGAACAGAACTTGGGAAAAAAGAAGGCGAAGATCACCTCGGCCTGCATTGTTTTCTGGATTTCCCGATCCTTCGATTCCAGCTCATCTATCCTCGATCTTTTACTTAAAATGTTCGTGGTGCTCGTGGCTGTGCTGCTAATACTGGCGCCTGCTACATCCATGCTTCCTGTAAATTCAATTACTACAATAAACGCAATGCTTCATTTTAAGAAAAACTAACTCAGGTCCTTGGCGTCGTACTTCCGGCTGGATTTCGAGATAGCTTGATTCTGAAACCCAAAAATCACGTTCAATAAAACATCAGGGTCTCTACATTTCATTCTTTGGCTTCAAAACTTTTCCCCACCTGGTCCATGGAAGTAATGGTACAATTACTTTTGTCACCGACGTTGTGATCCGAAGCGATACTTTCCGGAGATGCATGAGAGCTCAGCATGTCGTTCAAATCGGAAACCATACTGTCGACGGTGATGCTGCTGTACGTTCTCACGCATTCCCCAGTTCTCGGGTCGATGATCGCCAGGTAAGGGTAAGAAGTGACGTTGTAAAAGTCCACGAATCGAACTCCGTCGCTCGTATTCGAAGGAGTCTAAACAATCAACATCAATTACAATAACCATCAACTACAAAATCTTCTCGGGGTAACTGGGAACAAAGACAACCTGCCAGAGAACAAAATGATCTTTTAGTATCTCCCGGATCTGTTTGTCGGGCCAAATGTCACGGTTGAGTATTTGACAAGCGAACTCCTGGGGATTCTGCACGTCGACGAGCAGCCAGCGATTCTTCGACTTTGCGTAGGAACGAGCCTCGCTGAAAGAACCTAGAAACGCGATGTCCCAGGGCGGTCGGAACAAATCCTCCAGGCGTTTCGGCTTCCGGTTTTGTGACCCTTTTTTCATCCCCGCTACTCTCCTCGTCATCTCCTCTTCCTGGTGCTCTGTTTCGAAGTAATAAAAGTGTTTAGAATCAGGGATTAATTTGTGAATGGTTAATGGTGAGCCGGTTACGAGTTTCCACGGCGAAGTCGCGGAATCTGTCGAAGACACTGTTGGAAGGTCTCGGAATTAGGGGAAGCGATTCCGTGGGCACGAGGACTTCTTGGGTCGGCAGAATCGGGGCCCGAACCGAAGGTTCCAGTTGAGGCTCCGCATGCTCTCCGATGTTTCCTCCTTCGAACAACAAACTTATCGCTGTCTCCACGTTGCCCTCGGCCGCTACCAAATACTGCACCGCCGTTTCCTCGCTTTCCCCTGTTAAACAAATTTTTCTTAGTAAACATCGAAAAAGTTCCGAAAATCAGAGAAAATGTAAACTTTTGCGTAAAAATAAACGAAATGTTGAAAATTGCGAGAAAATAAAGCATTTTCTCGGAGCATCAAGTTTCGAGTTTGTAGTGACGAACGGGAAAAATAAAATTGTCAACTGGGTCGGAAAAATTGGCTGCCGATTCTTACCCGTCACTTCGACGAACTTCTCGATGAGCTCTTGATCCATAATCGGGCTAATTCCTTTTCCGAATTAAAATCACGACTCGATTTCTCCGGGGAAAAAAGACCGAGTCATTATCGGGACGAAAAACCTTTTTTTTTCGAATCCGACTTCTAATCGAAACACTGCAATTTTGCGCCACGAATAAATCGTGGAACGAAGATCCGCGTCCCTTCGGATAATTGTTTTCTGTAGAAACGGTAAACTTGCACTGAGTTCCCTATTTCGAGCTTGAAAGTATCTTTTGTCCTTGTAATTCAACGCGTTAGAAAAGGACAGCAATACTTCGTGTTACCGCCTGGTGATTTTAAGTCCCAGTTACAAAAGTCACGTGACCACGAGCGATCTCATACGCGGATACGTGCGTACGTCGTCACGTGTGAATGTATGCATTTATCAGCTGTAGCTGCAGAAAAACAATCACGGATTAGTCATAAAATCGTCGGTTCGGATCGTTTTTCGACCTTTCAAAAACGGATAAATTCTCTGGTGTTTAGCGATAAGTGAAAAGCGACTGCTTTTCGGCAGCGATCGGAATCAACAATGGGCTTTTTTACGAACAGTTCGCCGTTCGATTCTGACGTCGGTAAGCTTTAATTCGCCCATGGCTTGTCATCCCGAGTGACACATATTTCCAAATTCTCGAGTTCCTTCGCTCCCCCGTAAAACTTCCCAAATATTTCCCCACATTCGTAGTCCAGTACGCGACTTTTCGAATTTCCATTTTTATTTTTCCATTTTTCGCACTCGATCGTTCGATTTTCGCAATCGGCTATCAAGACCTACGGCAGTTCGTCGCCCCGAAGTTCTTTCGGGAAGAACTGATAAAATTGATAATCATTTTTTGTTTGAATAACCAGAAAAGGCGACGAGCGAAAAAAACACTGCGGAAGATTGGACGCTGATAATGGACATTTGCGATAAAGTCGGGAATTCCCCGCAGAACGCCAAGGACTGTTTGAGATCGATCGTGAAAAGACTGAACGCTCAAGATCCGCACATCGCGGTGCAAGCAGTAACGGTAATCAAATTGCTCTTATCAAGAACCCAAATTTTCATCGTTTTTTCACATTTTCAAATTCTTTTTTAGCTGCTGGACGCTTGCTCGAGCAACTGCGGAAAGACGTTCCACCTGGAAATAGCATCGAGAGATTTCGAGAACGAACTGAGGAAACTGCTCATCAAGAGTCACCCAAAAATAGTGGAGAAGCTGAAGATTCTGCTGAAAAAGTGGGCCGAAGGGGAGTTCAAGAACGACCCGCAGCTGAACCTGATTCCCAGTTTTTATAACAAACTGAAGAGCGAGAACGTCGACTTTTCCTCGTTCTCCGAACCAGTACGTCACCGGAGTTGACTATTCGATAATTTTTCCAATTTATAAACTCATCGAAACCTTTTTCCAGCCCAAACATTCCACTCCGCTCAGCAAGGATCCGAACGTGGTCTCAAATTCGCAAGAAGAAGAAGACATCGCGAAAGGTAAAAGCGGAAGAAGCAGATTGGAAAATGAGCACTGATTTTCATCCTTTTTTACAGCCATAGAACTGTCGCTGAAAGAAAACAAGCACCACCAGCCGAGTTCGAGCTCGTACAGTTCCCCGTCGTCCAAAAAGTCCAGCAATTTATACCCGAACATGAGCTCCGCTCTGAGTTCCGTCAGTCAGCCAGAAAACAGGAAAGTACGAGCTTTGTATGATTTCGAGGCGGCGGAAGACAACGAATTAACATTTTTCGCTGGCGAAATAAGTGAGCCCTAATTTTACTCGGTTAATAAAAATTGTAACAGTGATAATAGAGATAAAAAATCGTTTTCTAGTTCACATCCTGGACGACTCGGACCAGAACTGGTGGAAAGGAAGCAACCATCGAGGAGAGGGACTTTTCCCATCGAACTTCGTGACTGCGGATTTGTCAGCGGAGCCTGAACAACTCACAAGTATAATCGATGTCAAAGTATCCCGAATTCGGTAGCGACAGATCTGTAAATTTATGCAATTTCGCAGAGTACGAGGAAAGCAGTAAAAAATCGATCAAGTTCAACGACGAAGTCGAAGTCAAGACCCTGAAGCGAGAACCAGAGATCGTTGAAATCGAGATAGACGAGCAGAGAATCGACAGGCTCTTGCACCTGCTGCACGAAGCGGATCCTCAGTCCGACAGCTCGGATCCCCAGGAAATGCTCGAACTCGAAGGTTCAATTCTACCAAAAAACCTCAAAACTGCTGTAAATCGTCAAATGATTTCACGAAAATGATGTATTTCAGAGCAAGTGACTGCGATGGGACCGCTCATAGATGCAGCGTTGGAAAAAGTGGACCGACAGCACGCGCAGCTGACGCAGTCGAGCGCGGATCTCGTCGATGCATTGAATCTTTATCATTCGCTGATGCGCGAACCTCCCCCACCCACAGCTTTGGGTTACACGATGAACAAGTTGCCTCCGATGCCTGTTAATGCTTATCAATATCCGAATCCTAATCAAACGATGCAGCATCCACAAGTACATGTTTCACCGAATCGAATAAGATGAAATATTTCGGAAAAATGTTCATTCTTTTCCTGCATTTGCAGATGTACAACGGAATGCCTTTGCCGGGACAAACGACGTATAATAATCCTGGGGGACCGGCTCATTTCACCCCGAACATGCCGAACCCTGAGTTTATGAATCCAATGACGTCATTACCGCAACACTATCACATGCAGCACGGTCCTGGACCCCAAACTCGACCTTCGATTCAACAACCGCAGGGTTTACCGTCCGATCGAACGAGCATTCCTTATCCAAATCCAAATCAGGGGTGATTAGAGTTGAATGAAATGCAATGAAAATTGAGGTACTGATGAATTGATGGTTTTTTTGTAGATTTCCTCAAGGAGCTCCGCCAGGATCTTTCGCTCCGGGTTCCAATCCGCCACGCTTCGCACCCCCCAACAGCCAGCAGATGATGTAAAAAAGGGTCGCGGATGAATTTTTCGTGTTGTACTATTGATATTTAAACTCGTAAATTAAGTAGCCAAAGATTTTTGGATTTTCATTGTTCCGATAAAAAATTTGCCAGCTACTTTTCACGACGATTCGATTAAAAAATTGTACATTCGGTGTTTAGTTTTTAATCTAAAAAATGTATATATGGCATAGACGCTGTGGGAATGAGTTTATTTTTGGAAAGCCTCGATTTTGTCTTTCGCCTTTTCTAGTTTTTTACTAATAAAACGGCTCCGTTGAACTACTGTTTCGCTGAATAAATATAGATATAATAAGTTGTTGATCTAGCACTTTGTAACTTCTGCGTTCACGTCGATGTTGTAAATAATTTGTAACGATTAAAATAACGAGGGAAAATTGTTCTATGAGAAATTTCCAAAGCGAAAGTGCAATGTTTTGTAAGCGAGTAATTTTCGACTGCAAAATTTCAATCATTTGCATTTTATATTCGAAGCATTTAGCGACAAGGAAAAATGGCAGGGTGTCATTTATTGTATGTTCTGTTATTAAACTGTCATTTACATAATTTCTAGGAATTTGATTGTTGAGTAAACCTTTTTACAAGGGAAATTGCCGTTTTTGTATTCCGAACGACTCGAGGCGGTTTTATGCGTTTCCTGATTATTCGTCTTTGCGCAATTCCCGACGTCGCATTAAAATTCTCTTTAATCAACGACCGTATCTTTTAACTACTAATTATCAAGTAATGAAACCTTGACAGTGACAATGTAAAATATCTTCATTCGGGTTAGACCCTTCAACATTGTACAAAATCAAAAACGTTTTCATTCAAAATCGAAGATTACGTAAGAACGAGAGCCTAATTGCATGTAATTTTTTATCGAGGACTCAACTTAAATAAAAAAGGTGAGTTCTCGAAGAAAAATTTTTATTGCGAGTTTCATTCCGTCGTAGAATTTTGTAATAATTGCTGATTAAAACCGATAGATCTCGACGCGGGAAATTCAAAACTCGGCCGCGCGTTTTGCATTACTTTACATTTTCTGCAAACAATGATGTTACGTCGCCAGCTTCGCGTCGGAATCGACCCAATTTCCGAGGTCGCGGATCTGGAAAGCTAACTGTGAAACCGCTCCGGAGCCTACGAATTTTTCGAATCATCGGCTTACATTTTCAAGGCGGTTTGTTGAACTTGACGATCGGCCTCGAATTCAGAGCAATTTGCAACTCAACAATGGACATTACAGGATCGATAATTATCGCTTACATCACGAAGATGAGATCTGCATTCATCGATCTCGCAGAAAAATCGAACGGCTTTATTCGGAGTCCAAAAAGCAGGAAAACATGGATCGAGTGGAAAAACAGAAAAGCAAATGTTGCCGCGTTCGAATATAATAATTCACACCATTGTGCGGCGGGAACAATGTTTATTGTTTGGGTTCAAACGCGTTGTATCCGCTTATAAACGAGTTTCCCTCTGACACTATAGCTTATTTTTATTCATCTGCTTGAATTAGTCATAAAACTCGTTATTGTGGAAGATCAATAAAACTCATTCGAAGCATTAATCATCGCCGATTGCTTATGCAAATTTTCGAGCGATTCCAGCGAATCCGTGTCCCCTGAAAATCACTCCGCTTTCGCCTTTCTCGACATAGAAAATCGACGATTCGTCAAATTTACGGATTCGCGAAACGCCATTTTCAAGCAATTTTACGAAAGATCGACAATGAAAGTCGTTAATTTTTTAGCCGCGAAGTTAGCATTTTCGGGCCATTAATAATGCTCGAATGAGTCATTTTGATTGGAAAGGTCAAAATTGATACTTCATGATTGTAAACAAAATTGTCCTTTTTTAAGGTGCAAACATCGCATCGAAAAAATGCCGAGAGAAAGCGCGTCTTTTTACGCGTGCAAATTCCTTAGAAAAAGTTTCAATGAATTTAATGCTCGATTACATAAAGAGCCGAGGTGTAGATACAGCATTTATCTTTAGTTGCGTGTTTCGCGTAAAATTCGCACGCGAATTAAATCCGCGCGTGATTCAGATCTCGGAAAGCAGTAATTATTATCATAATTAATATCGTCCCTTTTGTTTGCTCGATGCACGAAAATGCGGGATTTCGATTCGAAGGAGAATAAACCGTTTTCCCGCTCTCCGCAATTAGCGGTAATTTACGGTTGATGTAGGTTCGAATGTTCGCACGATTCACAATGGATGTGTAACATTCCAATCTCGCCGATCCTTTTTTCCCGCCAATTTTTGAATTCCCGAGTGACAAACCGATCGAAACGAAAAAAAAAGCGTTTTTCCAACGAAGAACTGAAAAGTAGTTTCTGAAATTCCGTAAGCGACACAAGGACGAATTTTCATTTTCGCGCGAGGCGGTTTTCTGTTCATTGGGTCGTGCGCAATTTGAATGTGTTAACGCCGCGATCGCGATGGTTAGACGTTCTCTGCGGGCATAGAGGTTTGACTCGGTGAAAGTTAACGAGAAGCATCTTCAAGGTCGGCGGCGAAGAAAAATAGGAACGAGAGGAAAAAAAGACGAGTATCACGCGACAACCGTATCTGTCTTTTCACTAATAACTGTTCTTCCAAATCCCGTCGAACTCCACTCGTAAAGCAGCTAGAATGCTTTTTTTCCGACTCGACGAAGATGTTTTTGTTCCCAGAAAAATTATGCTAAGAACTACATTCCAAAAAGCCGGCGTCACCGAAAACTCGCTTTATCAGAAAATCTTCACGGGAGATGTTTCCGAATTAGCATTTTCGTCTTTTTTCGGGCATCGTCGTGAAATAGAATCCGCGGGAGATTCGAATTTTCGATTTTCATCCATCTTCGACATCGACGACGCGAAACGCCTCGTCGGGTGCGAGCAAATGCTTAATTATCGGAACTCGAATTATTATCGTTCTTGGGATCCCGTAAGATGAGGTGGGACAGAATCCCAGATTGGAGGGGACCATTTCTATATAACTGATGGCGAATGCGCCCGTCTCTTCATATCATCAGTGACTAAAAGACCGTCGAGCACCGGCATCTTTGAAGACGATCAACGCTGAGCAAAGGTGAGTGTCGAAGATTTTCAAAAAGGCCGCGAACTTTGCCATTATCGACGAGTGCGAAAATGATCGGTGATGAAAAACGGTGCGGTCGGAAAAGTGCTCGTGTTTTCGGCAAATCGTTTTCTTCGCTCGGAAATTCCTTGCTATTTTGATTTGCAGATGACTTCGGTGCCGCTCGTCATCGTGACGATTCTCGCGGCGATCGCTCAGGTTGAGCCGGCGATCAGCGAAGCGCGACCCCATAGCAACAAACCAGGGCGGTTTCTTTCGCTACCCGTGCCACAGAAATGCGCGAACAGTAAGTCTTTTCCCATGAAACCGCACAAAAGCTGAAAAGAAAAGTAACGAATTCCGCGGGAGTCGAAATATTGCGCTGGCTCGATTCAAAGTTCAGCGAGTAAACAAACATAAAACGTTGAATGCCAGTTATGTTTTAGTGCCTCGATTCTCGATCGAATGAAAATTAAATTTATCGTGGGAACGATTTCTCTATTAAGCAACAGCATCAATAAGTTCGGAAGACCAGACAAACATGAAATCGCTTAATCTCCCAGAAAATCTTCACGGGAGATGTTTCCGAAGTAGCATTTTCGCCTTTTTTCGGGCATCGTCGTAAAACCAAATCGGCGGGAGATTCAAATTTTCGATTTTCATCCATCTTCGTCTTTATCAACGAAAGAAAAGTGTAAAAGCATCGGATCTTCATCACGGGTATTATATGTTAATGGAACTTCCTCTCGACGGAATGAATATTCATAAAGCGGGCTTTTATCTCGATCGAGACAACTTAATCATTCGAATAAATTACAAGACGACGCGTCGATCTCGATACCCGGGATCCGTCAATAATTTTCGATGTAAATTACAGAAATGCAAATAAAGCGGATCCTTAAATATTCGTAACCTTTGGAACCGCCGAATTCAAATGTCACGTCTCTTGCGTCATTCGACGCGCCATTTTTGGCTTTCGAAGATTTTGCTTCGAAAATGAAAATGTTCCAGGAAAAAGAGGTCGCGCGCATCTCCATTTCTCCGAAGCGCGATAAATTCGTTTTCTGCAACGTTGTTGCTTCTTTCTCGAGTTAATGAATAGTTAATGAACTTTTAAGTAGCATTTACGTTCGCGGAACATCGCAAGTAGGCAACGTTATAGCCGCAACGATACCAATAACGACAATAAATAATAAAAAAGTGCATCCATTATGCATGGGCTCGGGAAATGTAATGGCCGATCGATCGCGGCGTTACATAAAGATAAGTCGGATTCATTACGGCCTCGCTTATTAAGAAAGTCCACTGATCTTCTGGGGTAAAGACGCATTACGAAACGCCTTTCTCGTCCCGCGATTGTTTCTTTTTCCCACGAAATCGCGAGCGTTTCGAAGCGCGAAAATTTCGGTTTTCGATCTTCGGGTGATCCAAGTTTGCATCTCGGGGGATTCAATATTGCGTAACGACGCGCCAACGGATTCATGTAACGGTGTTAACGAGACGAAGTCGACGCTGACCAATCCCATGTCGTAATCCGTACAATTGACGCGATAAGGCCCCACAAAGGCACACGTTGCGTCGAAAATGTCAGCCGGATTGCGCAAGTTCGACGAGTTTTAAACAATATTGAAATTCGAACGAAACCGGCAAAGTTTTACTCGTTCGGAGGTTAAATTTCATCGTTTTCGTAATATTATTTGAAGTAGCTAACAACGCCATCTGGGCGTTTTTCTTCATTAACTATTCGCTTCGCACACCATTAACTTCATGTATGTATTTTAGAATTCGAGGTGTTGAATAAATAAATAAATGCACAAGAACACTCGCAAATTCCCGCATTTGTTTACAACAATTCAGATTTATTATTACTTTCGTTGCTAAACAATCGTTCACTGAAAAATCTGCAGAAAAAACATCGAAGTAATGGAGATTTTCTCAGCGTATCGCGTCGATGATTGAATACATCGAGGATCCGAAGATTTTCCTTTCCATCAACTCGGTTGACATTGCTACGTGCTTATTCGCGATATGAAGAAAGATTTACGTAATCGCGAGATGCGCTTATCATAAATTATCGGCGTCGAAGCGTTCATTGTGCGATCCAGAAAATTAATTGCGTTAATCAAAGCCGCTATCTGATTTACGACGCATTCTTTTCGATAAACGCGAACGTTCCAGGACGAAAATTACAATGTCGGCACGCGTATCATTAATTCGTCGATTGAAGGCGATCGATGTAAATAACCGCGACTACGCGAGTCATAAATCCAGCCAAGGCCGTTTCAAGAGTTCACCCCCGACTTGAATAATGCACCGCGAAGCAAACTTTTCTCGTTACCGCGGCGACAAATAATTGGAGAAAGTTTCGATGCTTCATTTTCATTAATGATATAGGTTTGATACCGAAATTAGGCGCTTCTTCGAATACTTTCTACTCCGGATTCGCGAAAATCCCCGACTTTCTCGTTACGCAATGGACGCCCGTGACGATTAATCGATTTTATTATTTCGCCGGCTAATTCGATATTCGATATTCCGTACTCGCGGATTTCGCAACGACGCGCGCTAAGTTCATTACGAAGCGCTCATTGTGAGCGCGCGAACAAGCGCTTTTATGCATATCGCGTTGTTTTATGCACCTCGAGCGTCACGAAAGATCATTGACATTTAGCGCGGGGGATAATGACGTCCGAGTTATTACTAATCGGTATAAGTGCCTCTCCACGTCATTACTGTTAATCAAGCGCCATTGTCTTCGATCGTTCAAATGTCAAAACTCCACTTCGCGCCGTTTTCCAATAAAACGCGGGAAACGTCTTTTCAACGGGAATTCCACTCGGAATTTTACTTTCTCGGAGTAAATTTCGCACTTTTTTTGGAGCAAACGCTTTATATCGAAAAATTTAATATTTTTTCGGCACGTTCGGAAGATAAAAATGCGGATGCTGTTTCTTGTTTTCAGGACCAAAGGAATTCAATTTCAGGGGACACAATTATTTTCTCAGTTCCCACGTGCCGGCGCATGCTACTCAGAAAGTCGATTGGTTGGACGCGAGAAACATTTGCAGAGAGTACTGCATGGACCTCATCTCTATAGAAACCCAAGAAGAAAATAATCTCATCTTCAGGACCGTGCAACAAAGTACGTAACAATAAACACATTTTATTTATAAATAATCACTCTACGATTTCATCAACAGTTTTTAATAGTTTATTCATGAAAATTTCCGATAAATATTACGATGACTCACTCCAAAACGTCACGCACGAAAGTTACGTCGGAGGAAGACGATAAAACTCAATTCCCATACAATTTTTCAGACTTTCCCGAGTTCCCCAGCTCGAAAACGTTAAAAAACTAAGCTCCATAAATCGTGTGCAACAAAAAACGGTTAAAAATAGAACGCAATGCGAATGGTACAAAAAGTCGATTTCGCCTGTAGCAATTTTTTGGGCGGCATTATAAAAACCTAAAAACAAAACAAGTGTCCCAATCTCTCCGCCGTTTTTTCGGCTCTGCTTTCATTTTTTCCTCTCTCTAACATCGATTTCGGTTCAACTCTTCGTAAACAACTCTTTCGCAACTGAAAAAACGTTTTGGAATTCATTGCCCCCGGTCCTAGAAAGTTCCCGCGAGCGCGCGCGTTCATCGATAAGAAAACGGCATGCATTACACTGTTTGCACTCGCACATTACCCTGCCGGAACTTTCATATGCCACTCAAACTTTACGCGCAAACGTGGACGCCGAAACGCTCATTGAAAGATCGAGAAAAAAAAAGTCCGAGGCATCGAGATAAACGGCCGCTCGTCGCGTCTAGCGAAAGATAAAATAGTTTCGTCACGCTGAAATGATAAAATATGAATTCCACGGCAGAAACGAAAGGTATAATTGCCGGCAATTAAAGAAAATAACTTTTTCATCCGATGAGCGATAAGTTAGTAGAGTGTTACGGCAACGATTGAGTCAAGGTAAAGACGTCGGGGATGATGTATGTAAGTGGGTTGAGGCTAGGCGGTCGCATCATTTATGTAATGATAGCTTCCGTCGAGGCGTCAATCTCGCCGGCAGTTTCTAAACCAGAGACGCGATGAATCCTCGAATCGTCGGTTTCCTTTCAACTTTTCCAAACGCTATCGTCCCATCTCGCCGAAAAGAATTCCTCGTAAATCAACTTCAACGCGTTTACATTTTTTTCACAATTCAATTACAACTTAACAATAGATGACAATCGTTTTGGAATTTAAATGAACAATGTTTGTTTTTAGACGACGTGCCGTACATTTGGACATCGGGTCGTCTTTGCGACTTCAAGGGCTGCGAAAACAGACGCGATCTTGAGCCGAAGGCTCTTTACGGATGGTTCTGGTCCGCGAATCGCGAGAAGATGGCGCCGACGAATCAAGTGCCCTTGGGCTGGGGTTTCAACCCTTGGTCTCAAACCGGGCACAAGAAAGTGCGCCAGCCGGACAACGCCGAGTTCGACATCAACGGAACCAACGAAGCTTGCTTGTCCGTTCTGAACAACGTGTACAATGACGGTATCGCGTGGCACGACGTTGCTTGCTACCACGAAAAACCCTTCATCTGCGAGGACTCCGACGAGCTCTTGAACTACGTTGCCAACACCAACCGAGGAATCCGACTCTGAGCACGTTTCCGCTTGTTTTCGTACGCTGTAAAAACCAGGGTTTATTAGAATTATCTTAGTTCAAAATTTCTTCTTCTTTCAAAAAGAACAAAAGTCCTAGTTTTTGCCGATTTCTTATCATTCTCGAAATAAGATGAAAGACTTGCGCGGACACGAAGCCACCAAACGTGCTTTACAGATTTACTCGACGACCTGTTTTCTTTTGTATTTTATATTTTTACCGTGTTCAATACTTTTAATATGTACATGTATTTATTGACACAAAGTTGCCAGTTCGTCTTTGTGCAATTGTCTGAATAAACTGTATTGCCGACGATTCGAATTCGCGTTCTTTGACATTTCGAAGAGTCACGGGCTGCAATCGATGACGCTTATGCTCGTTCCCGGGATGTCCTGCCAATCGTCGTCCGAGTTTTGAGCAGCGCTGCTGGGACCAGGACCAGGTTGACTCGCTTTCGAAACTTTTGCTTTTTTCTCGCTTTTCCCCGGCTTCTTTTTTCGCGGGTACTCCAATCTCCTTCTGGACGGCAACTTTGTGGGGTCTGCAAAAAAATTACTCGCACAGTTATCGTTGAACAATACAAAAACTGCGTTGAAAGAACTAACGATCTTCGGGGACGTTCAAGATTTTCCTCAACACCATGCGAACTTGCTTGTTTATGATTTCCCTGCATCGATCGTCGAAACCGCTCGGCAACCAGCCGTTTTTCCCGTGACACTTGATCTCCGGCAGCGGATCGGGAAGCTTGGAAATCATCTCCTGGATTTCCGGTACTTGCACGTCGATGTACTAAAAGAACTTCGTATTAGGAATCAAAGTTTCGGAAATCCCGATGAAAGGAAATCACCTGGTAAAACATTTGCCTCGAGGGAGGAACCATGCCCTCGCGATAAATGTACACATTCTCGTTGAGATGTTTCTCCTTCTTCTGCGGAATTTCTTCGCAATTTATGTTTTGGCTCAAAACCATCGTCTTCGGCTTCGCAGACGGCGCGGATTTGTACGGCAAACTGTACTCCGAGTAATTCCTCTTGCACTTCACGGTAGACTGCAAACCATCTGAAACGTTTCGCGATGAAAAATTGGGTATCGAAGGAGCATTTTTGAAGCACAAACTTACGCATCGCTTTTAATCGGTAATCCAGAGTTTGGTGAATTCTCGTGGTTGGGTCCTTTCTGGGATCGAAGCCCAACTTCACCCACATGATTCGCCAAGGACCGTTCATAAAGTAATAAGCGACCGAAGGAAGCAGAATCTTCAACTGCTCGTGCGTGAATTTCGTGTGATAGAGCAGCGCGTTTTTCGACCAGATGGGTCGTTGCTCGAACAGTTTTTTGATTTTTTCCAAGTGAATCGTTTGCAGGAACTTGATCTTCATCGCCGTTTCGATGCCCTTCGGTGGCTTATTCGGCACGGTTTTACTCGTAAAGTACGCGACGTTGGAAAGCCCGGAACGACGCTTTCTCGTTTTCCCGATTACATTTTCCGTCGTCGAGCTCTTGATTTCCGTTTTCGGCGTGTATTGTTGGACGCTGTCCATTCGGCTGAATGCGGCGGGTGGTAATAAATAAGGTACTTTCTGGTCGACCCAATCGAAGGGCGGAATCTCGACAGGGTGAATGGACTCGTAGATGCACTCGTTCTTTTCCGGGTTATTCAAATTTTGCGTGATGGGCAAATACTGGAAGTCGCATAACGCTGGAAATTGAAAATTTGCGATGAAACGTCTCTCAATTCTGTCATTTCGAGAAATTAAAAACGATTTGTACTTTCGAATCTGAACTCCGTGTCGACCCTTCCCAAAATCTTCGTTTCGCACACCTCGTGCTCTTCTGTTTCCGACTGGGTTTGGCTGGCAGACGCAGACTTGCTTTGGCTCGAGAATTCTTGTTTCATATTGCAGAATGCAATTTTTTCGGTTATTCTGTTTACCGATTCTTCTTGACTATTTTTTAGGGATGAATTTGTCTGCGCTGATGTGCTGATTCTGTGCTTCTTTACTTTCACGCGGAGCAGGAATCCACACGTCGAGTGTCGATCGCCGCATGCCGGTTTGCAGTATCCGTTCTCCGGCCTGAAACGGAGCTCCAACCTCCGGTTTTTCGTCTCCGCCGCCTAAAAATTCGATTCTTTCATCAGCAAAAATGTTACGAAATTTGAATTATTATTTTGTGGAAATATTTAAAAATGCATGGAAATAGGTTTTTACGTTTGAAATTTCGTTGAGTCCACCCAAAGTTACGATCGCTTTTTCCTCGTTGATGACGTTCCCCGGGTATTTAATGCAGAGCAATTTCCTGTTGAAATCGTTATCACCGGAGAAATTACCGAACTCTTCTTCCTGAAAACCGTCATCCGGATTCATTTACGAACGAAAATTGAAAAAACACAAACAAAGTTATCGAAATATTACGTGAATTTCATGCATGGATTCGTCGCTTTCGAGATTTCGGTAATCTCCGTCTTTGCTGTTGCAATATTCCACACTGTCTTTATCACTGCAATCACTCGTTTCGTCCATCGTGACTATTTTTTGACGAAACAACAATTAGAAACTCAACAGTACACGGTATGTTGAGATTTTCGAGGTTATGTTTTCGTATTTTCTTTCGCGCGGTGTCGGGTGAGGTTGGGTTGGCTGCGGCGATTTTAAGCGCGAAATTCAAAAGTCGTTCGAAAGTACACGATTTACATCGATGTAAAATCAAGTTTCTACAAACTCTTTATATATTTTTCATTTAATAAATTAAGATTATTCGCTATAATCCATAATTTTATCATTCACACCTTTTAAACGCAAGAAATTATTTCATCGTAACATTTGCGTAATAAAAATTTATGGTTCTCGAAATTTGCCTGCAAATCTGCAGTCGTAAAAGCGACATTATTTCCACCAGTACTTGAAGTTAATACGCCGTAAAACACTCCAAACTAGCGTTCATTATTATTGTTATACATACAAAGCTTGACATTGAACCCGCGAGTTTACTACACATCATCCAATCCCTACATACGTGTACTTATACCACACAATACAGTACATCACGTGTTGCGCGTACTGAGTAACCCCAGGGTCGCTCCCGAAAGATTCTTACATTTTCCATACTCGCAATAAATTATTATTCAACCCATAAAAAAAAGAAAATGCACCTCCAAAGTGCATCCCGGAACATATAAAACGTTACAGCGAACTCTCGTTTATTTTAAGCAACTAAAAACGTGAATTACTCGTTGATTATGAGTCATCTTCGATCTATTTTAAATAACCGAGAGTGTACTGCATTTCGATGCAGTTTTTTGTTGCGAAACTTCGAAGCAGCGACAAAGTTTCGAACAATTACTTAGTTTGCTACAAAGTCCATAGAACGCAGGTCTGATTAAAAAAAGCGCACCCTCGTATCCATAGCGATAAGCTACGGCTGCGATTACCGTTCAGTTCCAGTCGGAAGCTTGCCGAGAACGCGATTAAAATCACCGAGCTCTGCCGAGGAACCAAACTTTTTTAGGAAGTGAAAATTGATCCCTGAACCGCCGAGGGAAATTCAAAAAATTCGGAAGTGTCCAAAAACACACGAATCGAGGGTGGAAATCGTTCGAAGTAGTGGCAAGTTCAAGGTTGCGCCACATGTTGACATTGTTATTGTTGAACCTGGTTTTCCGGAGTTTGTTGAAAAAATTCTTCCGCGTTGAAAGCGTCTGTTCTTTCAACCGAGTTGTCCGAGAAATCGGGAAAATTAAATTCCATGGCTGACTAGTGAGCGCTTATACTACTTAAATACATCGAGGACGCGACTTCAAACTGAATGGAGTTATTTGATTGTTAAACCTTGTTATTGGAAGTCGGTTGAAAGTATTTTAAAAATCGAGTTTCCGTTCGGGAAATCAGGGAAATCAAAAATCGAGACTGATTATTAGATGTATCGGGAAAGCTGCTCCGAATAAAATTCAGTAAAAGTGATTCAAGTGTTCCGAGAAGGCGGAGTTATGCGTTTCAAACGTACAAGCCGAGCTTGAAAGAAGTTGCACTTTGACAAGTGTGCCACGTGTTGAAGCAAGTAGAAAAGATCGATTTGGTCAGACTAGAAATCGAGTTCAGCGGAAAAACATTCGGCTTTCCCGCGAGAAAAAGTGCATTTTATGTAGAATTTAGGCCGCGGCATTTTTGATGAGGGAAAAACGTTTAGTGCCGGTGTAAATGGCCTCGGAAAAATTGAATCACCGTCCAAAAGACCTACTATGGGCAGCTGCCTTGGCACTGGTGAGTATAGATCGAAGAAAAATACGTATCGCATTTTCAATTGACGCGCTTTCAATTTTCACGGTAATTTTTTGGATTGAAAAAGATTTTGTGAAGATAAAAATTTGATTTTAAACGTTTTTGATCGTATAATAAAACTGCGAAGCGTGGTCGATTTTTAGAGAACATTTTTAACGCTCGGAAAGTGTTATTAACCCGAATGTATTGCGTGTCGAAGTATGACATGCATAAAGTTTCGATCTCGAGGGATATTAAATTTATGAATTTCAAATATTCAATTAAATGTGGTACTGTCGCGTTTGATCGATGTTTGGCACACGCGAAAATTCGGAAGCACTTCACAAATGTAATTTATAATTGACCTTTAAATGTAATCAATAACTGAGAATGTTCTCCGAATTTTTGAAATTTTTAACAATTATTTATCATGATTGAAATTCAAATGTATTCTCCATTTTGACCAGGATGTATTCTAAAATTGATTTTATTTGAATACACGAATCAATTAATTACAGCAAAGACAAATTATCGTAATTCTGAATTTACTTTTTAAATGTTCAACCAAAAAACTGATTTTTTGCTGTTTTTAATTCCCAGTCACTCCAACTAATTAAAAATCAGAGACTCCAAGCATTTTTTTTTCAAAATTAAAATCAGAATCGGAAAAATATTTCCTTTGTAATAAGTTGTACCGAATTTGAAGTCGATCGGGTGTAATTTCGGAAATGCGAAAAATTGAACGTCACTCGTGTTGTGTGTGACATAAATTATGTAAACAGTAATGGTACGGTAACGTCCAATTTTCTCTACCCACGTAAAACTAATGACATCAAAGGAAATCGAAGATAATGATACTTCGATTCGAACGGGTCAATTTTCAAGGTAAAGGCCGAGACAGCAATAAGTGGCGTGTATTCCGTAAAACAGATATGATTAATGTGACATAGTTCAGGTTCCACGTTAGTACATATTGAAAATGACGTGAAAGATCGATATTACACGTCTTCAAATGGTTCGTCAATTCGAAAACATGTTTCACCCCGTGGAAAAATGTTTCATATATGATTCATATATGGTCATATATGGTCATATATGAATTTTGAAAATATATGATTATATGAAAGATTACATAATTAACATGAAATAATAAATCAATGTAACCAATCATAGACTTTTCATTAACTAACATTTTCTCCCGTGGAAAATGTTTTCATATATGATTCATATATGATTCATATATGGTCATATATGATTCATATATGGTCATATATAATCATACATGAATCATATATGGTCATATATGACCATATATAATCATCCATGAATCATATATGAAAGAATTTTCCACGGGACCCTACAGTTTTGCGGCAAAGTCTGAATTTACAAAAAAACTCGCTCAATAATTCAATCATAATCACAATAATTCAACCATAGAAAGATTATCGATCGTGCAAAACATTTGTTTCATCTAAATTTTGAGTGAATCTCAAACCTTTCGATTAGGAATAAAAATGAGCTTGATTAGCAATGAAATAGCGATAAAAATGTTCAGTAATTGGCACAATTGTTAGTATGAAAAACGTTCACCTACGAATCATGCGCAGATCCATATTCATAAATTTTTCATGAGAAATGTTGCATGATATCGAAAAGATTGTTCGAAAGATAAGTCTCTACACTTTTATGTTGGCTGGGAAAGTCGATTCAGTTGGCAACCAAACGTTCAAAAGAGGTGACTATTTTACAAGTAGCAAGTGCAATAGTATTAAGCAAAGTTATGCAATTTTTAACTTTTTCCGGCGCGATATTGAAATTGAAAATAAATTGGATATTAATTCTTGTCTATCATCACGGTCAAAGCCACCTGGTGTCGAATCGGCGAACTTTCGAAAACCGACGAACAATGAAATCGAAGCGTCTTATTTTAATTTCAGTGCAATAATTGTTAAAAAAATTGGTGTTATGTTACTAGAGGTGAGCGTACCACTCATTTTTAAAACAATTTTTGGCACTGAAATTTAAATAAGGCGCTTCGATTTCGCTGTTTGTCGGTTTTCGGAAGTTCGCCGATTCGACACCAGGTGGCTTTGACCATAATGATAGACGCGAATAAAAACAGGGATCATTTGCACAAAATTAAACGAGGATTTCCATGTACTCAAAAGGTAGAACTTATTAAAAACAATTCGGATTTTCCGAATTATGGAATTCTTACTTTAGGAACTAGATAAAATTCCGTACGCGGTTTAAATACCGGAAGTTGTTAAAGTTTCCTATCGTACCCAAAATCTACCACGATTCATCGACTTTCGGTGTTTGTCTTTGGTTGCCGTGGAAAAAGTACTGAATGTAATAAAAGTTGATTGACGGAAATATTTGTAATAAAAGTAATTGATTCGTTATTTCCCTGATGAATTACAGATACTCAAGAAAATCAACCACGGGTGTCAGAAGAATCCGAGGCTCGAAAAACGGGGAAGTGGAGAGAAGAAGCTGGTCTTTTATCAACGCCCCCCGAGGGAAATTTTCCAATGCAGAACGTCGGCCCCGTTAAATTTGAATCCCCCTCAGTTCCAGTTATTTTCGTTCTTGGTAAGACTAACACAAAACCCGCGTTTAAGAGCATTCCGGTGGAGAACCGAACCTTCTTTTATCCGTCTATTTTAGGTTTTTCTCAAAAATCCGAATCGTCTATTATAGGTATCAAAAGCCGCTTTTAGAAGCCTTTAATACTCTGAAATTAGCGCTATTTTGAGTTCATTTGCCTTCTAAAAGACGCAATTCACCCTTCGAAAGTCGATTTTTGTCGTCTTTTAGACGGTTTCGATTGTGTCGACTTTAAAAGCTAGGTTAGGTTTGCAGACGACTATGAGAGCCTATTATCAACTGTTATCGTATAAAAATAAAAATAAAACAATATAACAAATCGGGATGTTCTGATGATGGCCCGACGCCGATTAGACTACAGTAAAACCTCGTTTATTGCAAGCCACTCGAATCGTATGCGTCTCTTTTATCGCAACTGAGAGGGGTCCCCACCCCGCTTCTCGACTCAAGGCGATTTCGCACCAGTTACTCGTGATTGGCCACCGTGCGTGGTTCTCATTGTAAACGCGCCATTATTGCAGCCGTCAAACATACAAATTTTATGTGTACCACATGACTGCCGCGCAATCCCTGTCAGGACAGCTTCCATCGCTCCATCCTCCTCTCATCCTCCGCATGATTTTTTTTCAATTTGAGAGGGTATCTATTTTGCAAACTTACGACATACTGAATAATTTATCGAAAGGAAACGTTGTTTCAAACAAAAAGTAAAAACTTTTCGAAAAAGAAAAAATTTTTTTTTACTAAATAATGTATTTTTTGTTGATTAACGGTTCCTGAACATCATAAAATGACAAATGAGGGTCTCCTGTATTGACCCCCAAAAACAAATTTTACGGAAATTCACTTTATCGTGGAAAACAATGAGCAGAGGAAAGATTTCCTCCACTGATCCTCCACTAAGCGGAGGAAGCCGTCCTGACAGGGGTGGGGGTTGGAGAAGTTGCGATAGACGCGACTACCGCCTTGCAATAAACGAGACTTGCAATAAATGAGCGTTGCGATAAACGAGGTTTTACTGTACAAGAATTCGTACGAAATTCGACCCGACGATAAATAATGTACTTTTGTACGGCCCTAAACTCGCAAATATGTAGAAAAATAACGGTAAAATGAAAAAATCGACTTTTTCTCGATGAAATAATCGAAATTCGATAAATCGAACAGGCGGGCCTGGAAGCGGAAAGGTGACACACTGCGACAACCTCACGCAAGAAGAGGAAAAAATAGTGCACATAAACATGACGGACTTGCTGCAGCAATACGCAATAGGAAACGGTAATTAAATTGATGATAAAAAGTTTCATCCTCCACAAATCCCATATTTTCGTTCTTTTATACTCGCAGATATGCAAGACTTTAGTTCATTGAGCAGTAAAACAGTGTCGGAAGTCCTCATGCTGGAAATAAAAATGTCTCCGGAAGCCAAAACTTTTCTCGTGAGCGGGTATCCGAGAAATATGCGGGATGTTGTAGAATATTCCGAAAAAGTAATCATTGCGCTTATCAATCTTAAGTTAAAATAAAGAGCAGTTGAAGAATTTCATTTGAATTCTACAGATCCAAATAGTAAATGGAGTAGTGATGTTATCATGGCGGCAAGATGCGCTTGAAAGACAAATTGAATACGGTGCTCAACTAGGTCATGTCGTGCTCACATTGGCCAAAATGGAGCTCACCAATTTTTTCAGAAGCGTAATGCCCGTGGCCGAGTATTTCGATCAAAGCGGATTATTGCTTCAGGTAAACAGACGAAGACAGAAATTCGTAGTACCGAAATAATGGCATATGTTGTAAAAGATGGATTTCTGTGCAGGTTAATGGCGAGCGAAACCCTAAAGAAGTTTACGTAGATTTTCGAGAAGCTGTTTTCAAAATTTTGGGTTTATCAGGGACCGGTGCAGATCAAAGGAATGATCATCTCAACACGAGTTCGGAAATGGAAGCCGAAGTGAGTAAAAATCCGTGAAAAACAGATTGGATCTAATTGGATCTGAACAGATCCAAAAATGCCCAATTTTTGGATCTGATCTGATCCAATACCAAATCTGACCAGATCTGATCTGATCCAGCACTAGATCTGAACAGATTTGATGAGATCAAATCAGATCTGATCTGATCTGACTGGATCTAAACTGATTCAGCACCAGATCTGATCTGATCTGACCAGAACTGAACTGATTGAGCACCAGATCTGATGTGATTAGATCAGATCCAATTGGATTCAATCTGTTTTTCACGGGAAAGGAACTAGGCTAAAATTCGAACGAAAACAAATTCCTTTTTTAACAGGTCAAAGTGGAAAGACAAGATTCTTCAGTACCGCTGAAAAACACAGCAGTGATCACACCTTCTACCACAAAAATCAGCGTGAAAACTGCGGACAGAAATAAAAAAGGACTTCCTGCATTCATCTGGGTCATCGGTAAGAATTCGCAAAGTTTGAAACACTCCAAATCATGAAATTCGTTGAACAAAGAAAAGATAGATCAAAAATCTTCGTCATTTATAGGCGGTCCTGGCAGCAATAAAGGAACCGTTTGTACCCAAGCAGTTCAAAATATGCCGGGCTGGATTCACATCAGCATTGGAGAGCTACTAAGAACTATGGCATCATCAAACATCATTGTCAATGATGCGATTGTGTCCGGGGAAGTTTGTCCTCTAGACATCGTGATGCAAGTAGTGGAGCAACAGATTCTGATAAATCGCGACTCTGATGGAATCATTATCAACGGTTTTCCAAGAGATTTGAATCAACTTCAAGAATTCGAAAGCAAGGTCAGTTTCAAGTAATCAACATAGATCTTTGCGAATTTCTTCAATTTGAACTTTTCTGCTTGGACAGTTTGGTCGAGAACCGCCTTTAGTCTTACTGGACTGTTCGAAGCTTCAACTCAGCAGAGGAAGAACAGACGACAGCGTCGCATCTTTCAGAAAGAGGTTAGAAATTTTCCGAGAAGTGACGCTTCCGATGTTGAAGACACTGGACAGTGACAACCGTTTGACCGTCATCGACGGGGACACGGAAATGCCGAGTGTTCAGCAGGAATTTGCTACCGTGCTTTATCAGCTCTCTCGCAATATCGATCAATCGGAATCTTTCATATCCAACAACCCAAACGCGAAGGCCCCCGGTAAGATCAACGGGGGCCTTAGGATCGAGAATCAGCACATCCCGAATGGGTTTATATCAACTGCCAAAAATAATGTTGACGAGATGAAGATCAAAGGTACCCCAAGCAACATATGATCTTCTAGAAGACCTCTAAATCGCGATATCATGAAAATGCGCCAACGTCTTGAAGATGTTGCGGTACTGCAAAGTCAGATCTTGAAGTCATCTTGAAGACTTTCAACAAAAACTGTTTTCAAGACGTTACGCAATGTTTGAATAGCCATAACCTCGCTTCAAACGTCGATGCTCTACAAAACGTTGCGTAACGTCTTGAAGACAGTTTTGCCAACATCTCGCAGACGCAATTGCCACCTGAATGAGCGGCCATTTGAACATCTTTGAGATGACTTCAAGATATGACTTCAAGATATCGCAACATCTTCAAGATGTTGACGGATTTCATGATAACGCGATTTAGAGGTCTTGAAGACGGTCGTGTGTTGTTTTGAAACGGAATTCATGATATCTAGATCCAATGATTTATCGGATTTTTTCACACTTTCTAGAGTGAAATTTCAACTTTTTGAATTCGGTTTCAATGTAGATTAAAATTTACAGATAGTTACAATCGAAGTAATGGATATGTGAAGAATGCGAGACAAAATGGCGTCATGAATGGCGCGGCACACATCGTACAAAATGGCCGCCCTCAAGTGGACAAAGGAATCAATTTTAAAAATAAAGTTGGGCCAGTGAGTGAAAATGTTAATGTAAAAAAAATGTACAATGAAGTAGCGAACAATGTTGAGTCTTAAAATTTATTTGTTGGTATATATTATGTATGTAAATAAGAATCATGTAAATAAAATGCTCAGTCGAGGTACTCCCAGAAATTTCTCTTTGAGAGAAATTGGTGCGAATACTAAAGTTGCATTTATGTTTTTTAATGATAGTTTCATCATTCCGAATCGACCCGAAAATAAAAATTTTTTAATTCGAACAAAATTAACATTTCCGAATTTATAAACTGAGAAGCGAATTTAATAGCATAGATTTTAATCGTTGAATTCGGAAATATCAGTTCGAAATCGAATTTTTAATCATTTGTTTTCGCGTAATCTTCCGAAAATGTTATTTACGATTTTAAATTTACCGCGGTTTTTGCGGAATACCGGGAAAAACGATTCGCCGAAAAAAATGGCGAAATTTTCTTGCCGCGGAATACATCGCGATCCCGAATTAGTGAAAAATTTGAAAAACTCACCAGTTTCGATGACCCTTTGTTGAATACGAACCTACCTGAAAAATAACAAAATGATTTCAATTAGAATGGAGAAATTAATTGTGCATTTTGATAAAACGATGAAAATTTCGAAACCCGAATTTTCCGATTTATTGTCATTAATTTCACCTTTACGATGGCAAGTTGAAAGGCCAATCCTTGAGTGACGCCTCCACACACTTTTTTCACTAAAATCACTTGGTTTCGAGCGTAAATGAAATAAAATTTCGTTCCCGGACGTTGACTTCCCGCGACTTCATATCCGAACCGACGCCATTTTGTATTTCAACTGTCGAAAACTCTCGAGTTGCTCGAGTTAAAGGCCTTAGATTGGCAGCGTTGTGTCCCTAAAAAAAAGTAGTGAAAAATCCCTAGTTCTAGGGATTTTTATCGCTGCTTCTCCTGTGACGACGAAAACATTCCAAATCATAATTTACTTCGTAACAATGGAGAAAACTAAAATAAATCAAAAGGAATACTTAAAAAAATATCTCTCAGGTGGCGGCGACTCGAAAAAGAAGAAAAAGAAGCTGAAAATCGGCCCGAAAACGTGAGTGCATAAAAGTTTCTCTCGAATACAATTCATGCTTTGAGGTTATGTCGATTATTTTTATCGAGACTTTCTGGAATTATAAACAAACGCGACAATGCACAAACACTTGAAACTCATAAATTGTCAATTTTATGTACATTCCGGTAAATCGGCTTCAACGCCAAAATTTGCCCTTGAAAAAATAACATTTGTAACCTGCAACGCGATCATTGATTTTTTCGATTAAATTTTTTCGAAAATTTCGCTGTTAATATTTGTCTGGTCATTTTTTAGGGTGAAAATCGTAGATGACGACTTGGACTTTACGAAACTGCGACCCATCGAAGACGAAGAGTTCGAAATTTTCAATGACACCGAAGACGCGCCTCAAATAGTCGGAGTCATCGATGACCGTGGACCAATAAACTTCTCGGATAAAAAAAGGTGGAGAATCATAGCAGACGATGGAGACGGAGACATCGAAGTAGAGAGAACCCAACAAAACGAACAAAACGTCGAAGAAAAAGAAGAAAGTTCAAGAAAAGAGAAGACTTTAAAAAAAGACAAAAGCAAACGTAAAGAAAATTTGAAAGATTCACAGGGCAACAACGAGCACGAAGGAGATTCCTCAGCACGGAGAGAAACAAGATCAAAACCCAGTAAAAGAAAAAGTAGAAAAGAATCGGGGGATTCAGGCTCCGATTCGGATTTAAGTTTACCTAGGCAATCGAATTCCGAAACAAACGGAAAACGAGGCAAAAGGAAAAGGTCCAGTTCTAATTCGGGTTCGGATTTGAGTCCACCGAGAAAACCAACGAATGAAAGAAACAATAAAAAAGACAAAAGCAGAAAAAAGTCCAAGTCTCCCGACTCGGATTTGAGTCCACCGAGGCAATCGAAGCGAGGACGAAATGACAGAAAAGACAGGCCGAGAAGAAGATCGAGGTCCCGAGATTCGAATTCAGATTTAAGTCCACCCCGAAAATCGAGATGGGAGAGAAGCGATAAAAAAGAGAAGAAAAGGTCCAGGTCTCGAGAGCCGCATTTGGATTCGAGTAGACCGAGAAAATCGAGATGGGATAAAGACGATAAGCAAAACAAAAGTAGAAGATCCAAGTCTCCCGTTCACGCGGATTCGAGCCCGCCCCGAAAGTCGAGAAAATCGGAGAATGTATCCAGAAAGTCGAGCGTTGTTCAATGCGACGAATTCACGGTAATTTTAATTCACAGGGACGAAAATTGTAATCAGAATTATTGAAAAACTTGTACGTTTCAGATAAGTACGGAAGCGAGTGGTTTCGGCCAAGCCACGATTTACAGAGATCGTAAAACTGGGAAAAAGCGCGACATGGCGGCGGAATCTGCGGAGGAACGCGAGAAGAAGAAGAAGCAGGACGAGCTGGATGAAAAATACGCGCAATGGGGCAAAGGACTTAAACAGGCCGAAGATCAGGCTGACAAATTGCAGAGGGATTTGCATGAGATGAACAAACCGCTGGCGAGGTACGCCGACGACGCCGATTTGGATCACGAATTGCGACAGCAGCTGCACGACGATGATCCGATGCTGGCGTACATGAAGGAGAAACTGAAAAAATCAGGCAAAATTAAAGATGGTGCGAATGCGATGATTGTAAAAAATTGTAGAAAATGCAAATGCAGAAATCGTGTAACGTTATTAATTTTCGTTTTTTGTGTTTAGATAAATTGACTTATCAAGGATCATTTATGCCGAATCGTTTTGGTATAAAGCCTGGTTATCGATGGGACGGAGTCGATAGAAGTAACGGGTACGAGAAAAAGTGGTTCGATTCGAAGAGCGCTAAAGTGTCTTTGGAGGAAGAAGCATACAAATGGAGCACGGCAGACATGTGAAGAGAAATTTCGCCTTTTTTGGACATTTTTACACTCGAAAACTCAGTTTTGAATTATGGAATTTTTCGGGGTTATACTTTACGAGCGATTTTTGGAAAGAAGTATTTTATTGAAATTAATTGTGTTGGAATGAAGTCAGTAATAAACAGTTGTATTTTGGAATTTAATTGTTGCGAATCGAATCTTGTGAATTAATCTATTTTTGTTTGTTAATCGATTTATTGACTTGTCAATCTTTCCTATGAATAACAACTTCATTTTGTGACTAATACGAAACTACATTTAGTTTTCAATCGATATGTTTACTGCTTACGCAAAAGAATTTTCAGTTTTCGTATTTATTTTACTCTGCGCTCAATTATTAATTAACAATTTATTCTTGCATCGGAAAATAATTTTTCCGTTTGTAAGAGTTTTAAAAATTGGCATTTTCTAATTTAAGATTTGCAAACGCGAAAGCTCGAATTTTTAATTAAAAATAAATCGAGAGTTGGCCACCTGGTGACGCGAACGGGAACTATCGAAATATTACATCGGGAAAAATTAAATGAGACGTTATTTCCGATGCGAGAAATCGGTTTTCAATAATGTTCAAAATACATCGAACCAAATTTGTGTTTATCGGATCTGAATCGGTAAAAAAAAGATTAGAATCGTAAACTAACGATAAATCGTTTTATTATTTAATCGCGAAAAAAGCGCGAGTTTTTCCGCGAAGAACGATACGATCAGAAGCGCTCGTCGCCAAGAAACCCCTTTATCATCCCTAGCAAAAAACAAAGCAAGCAAAGAAATTGCATCGGTGTCTAGCGCAACCTCGGCGTCGACGACGCCGCGAGTGTCGCGACGCAAGGGCAGGGTCGTCGGTTATAACGCCGTAAGTCTCGGATCGGAGCTCAGTGCGTCTCGCGAACTCGTAGATAGCAGTAGTAAATCGTAGCGCTCCCTCTTCCGGATTTTCCCATTACTCGAAAATTTTCGCAGTGTTTAAAAAACCGGAGAGCGAAAAAGTTGCCAGCAAAAGCTCGCCAAAACTCGCGCGTTTCGATGTCAAAGTGCGCGACCGCTTCGTCAGCGCGTCGCGGCGCGATCAAAGTAATAGCGTTTCATTGCCGGCAGCAGCGCTCCGCGATCAGTTTCGGAGTTCCGAACGCAAAGATATATATTTAGCGCGTCGTTGCTCGTCTCAGCTTTTTCGCCGTCTATTTTTCCGCGCATTTTTCGCCGGCAGCGCAGTCGCGTGCACTCGGTACACACGCCGCGTGCCGATGTTGATAAAGGACTGAGAGAGGGCGAAACTCTCGGCTCTTCATTTTCCTGGGAAATTCGCTTTTCGCCGGGCTAAAGAACGGAACATGGGCTGCAACACGAGTAAGGAAAGCGTGCAGCCGGCGCCTGAGGACGCGAAGGAGGAGACCGAGAATGGCGGTAAGTGCTCGATTTCCGAGCCGGTGAAAACGCCGGCACGCGAGTTTTCGCGCGATCGATCTCGCGTGTTTTACATGTGGGTTATGGTGCCGGGCGCGCGCGGACGCGTTAATCCAATAAACGGCGTATGGCGCCATTTTTCCATTTCGAAAATCTCGATTGGTCTAAATTTAGAGCTTTTCGATTCGCCTACTGTTTCGAAGCCGCGAATGGAACGCGGGAAACGCGCGCGTATCGGAACCAGTTGCCACGGGAATCTTTTTTTTTTTTCTTTTTTCATTGGATCGATTTTTTTTCCGCCTTTTTTATAGTAATTTTCGATGTATTCGTTGATCAGATACGTTACATTGTTGCCAGTCCTGTTTTATCTAGGGAATTAAATCTCCTTTTTTTGCCGCTAAAATAAACGCGACGTGGAAAGAAAAATATCGTGGAATGTACATTTCGAGGCGTAATTTCATGAAAATAGCGTTGTTGACGGTTCGAGTTCCAGCGAATCACGGACATCTGTTGAACTTGTTTTGTTGACCGGGAAATTCCTCGGAGTCGTTCGTTACTCCGAATTCATTGGTATCGGTAAATACATCAACAAATTGCCCGGGAAGCGTTCGTTCTTGACTTTCGAGTTTTGCCCTTGAAACATCGCGAGGGGAAAAATATAAGTTATGAAATGCCAGGGATCCGTGAGTCATGCGAGGAAAAGATCGTACGTCTTCGTTGGCTTTGTCAACGAAGGAGTCGCAAAAGTCCTAAAATACGAATTCGTGCTTTTAACCTTGAATTTCGCCCGACCCACTTGCATCATTTTCCCGCGCAACGCTCGAATCATCGATGACAAAATTTTCCCTTTTTCCGAATCGAAATTCCGCTCCAAGAAATGGGATAAAGCAAGGTAATTACGAATTTTTGAAGTGCCAACTTTTTCGAAGTTTTCGAATCGGGGTAATCACGGGATTCGCAGGCGCGAGTCGGTTGACGTTTCTCGCGAGTCGCGTGCTGATTTGACCTCCTTAAGCGACTCCTCGCGAGTCCGGAGTCGCTTATGAATCGAGCGAAAATAATCTGCAAAGTGTGCTTTTCGAAGATCAAAAGACGCTCGAACACGTGTTGACCATTACGCGGACGCGCGTCACTTTTCAACTACTTGGCAACTGTTCGCCGCGCATAATTATCCCTTCCACGCGTGACTTATTCACGAGCCCAGGAAACTCGTGTTCTAATGCATTCCGACTTCAGCAATATTCATTCGCGAAGCATTTCTTACTTTCCGAATAAACGAGTAATTTATCGAACGTGGAAAGCAGAAACCGAGCCAATTTCGCGAAGACAAAAAACTGCGATTTAATTTATTCGACTGTATTTTTCTCCGAGGGTGCTTTTTCGTAGATATTTTTTGATAAAAATAATAATTAAGCTCGAAATCGTGAAAATTATCGTAAAAGTGTAGAACGGTTGAGGTCTTTGACCGGGATCGATTAATCTTCGAAAGGACTTTGAGGCGCCGTTCGCGATCGATCGAATGATTTGGTGAAATATCGAGACCGCGCCCCGAGTCGTTGAACCAGCGCTAAAAGTGCATTCCCAACCCAATTTTTCTCGCGTTTCGCCGTATCAAAAGCATAAAAATCGCATCTCCTTCGGGTTATCGATCTCTTCATAATGTTGCTACGAACTCGTGCGTTTGACGTCACGCGGAAAAACAACTCGACATCTATTCCCGCTCGCGCCAATTTACGATTCTTTCGAAGCTAGAAAATCCTCGGTATTTTTAGAGTCGACGAAACGTAACTTTTACAAGCGAAACCATGCGCATTTACGTCGATTATCTACTAGTTCGAAGTGCTTAGAAATTAGGGATCGATTTTGTTTCGTGCAGGCGCCTTTTTCATCGCGGAATAAAGGACGATCGCGACAATTACGACACGCATCTGTCGGCGTCGTAAAACCGCTATTATTAGCTTCCGTTAACTTTTGAATGTGCAAATGTTTTGATGCATTTACAAAATTGCTTTTTTCGATGTTTCGGCCGCGTTTGTGACGCAACCGTTTTTGTTGCGAAGAATATCCGGAATCGTCGTTTATAATTTATAAGTTCTATGAATTTATCGATGTATTGCAATGTTTTTTCCACGAATTCTGCAGGGAAAGTCGGCTAAAACCCCGAGCTTTTGACATTTTTAAGGGGATCGTACAGGTGTAGTGGGCCAAATTCGAGAATT
Organism: Zelostemma sp. ZL-2020; assembly: GCA_022816865.1. Taxonomy (NCBI): domain Eukaryota; kingdom Metazoa; phylum Arthropoda; class Insecta; order Hymenoptera; family Platygastridae; genus Zelostemma; species Zelostemma sp. ZL-2020. The sequence continues at coordinate 2,407 of JABFQM010000335.1, read as the reverse complement.
TTTTTTTACCGAAAATTCATATTTTTAGAAAAAACGAAATGTCGTTTAACAGTGCGAGTATCGAAGTACACATAAAAATTTTTGGTTATTTTGAATTCGTTCGGAAAACCCTACCGCGGTTCAGGGCACTAGTAGGATTGGTTCTCTGTCCTTCTCTACACCACGCATCGGAGAGAGACAACAACAACGCCAACTACGAAAGAATAAAAAACCGAAAAATGCTCCGAAAAAGTGAGAAAAATCACAACCAAAGACAATAATTTACAAAAAGGTGAACAAGAAAACACAATTAATCTCGTTTCTTGAAATAATAAATTAAAATAAAATAAAATAATAAATGGGCCAAATTCGAGAATTTTTTTTTTCCGAAAATTCATATTTTAATAAAAAACGAAATGTCGTTCAACAGTGCAAGTATCGAGCTACACATACTAATTTTTTGGTTGAAATAGATCGAAAAAAGGCCAAAATACAGCAAATTTTCGGAATTTCAAAAATTTTTTTTTTTTTTTTGGTGCACGCGATAATTTTGATAAAATTGAAATGAGTAGTTAGATACTCGTGATATTTAATACCATTTCAGTAGTTCAAGTATCGAACTACACATACTAATTTTTTGTTGAAATAGATCGAAAATTTTTTCTATTTTTTTTCGGTGCACGCGATAATTTTGATAAAATTGAAATAAGTAGTTGGATGCTTGTACTATCGAATGTCATTTCGTTTTGTACTCAAATATGAATTTTAAGTACGAAAAAAAATTCTCGAATTTTGGCTCACTACAACTATTTTTGTAGTTGCAGTTTTTGTGATTTTTTAATCACAAAAAATAGAGTTTGCGATTAAAATCGCGGTGCAAAAGTAATTTCTGCTTAACAATGCAGTTTTTAAAAATATTTGTTTATCTCTTCAATCAAATGTACTTGAGCGCAAATGTAATAATTAATAGCAATCAGTGACGTATTCCCATCATGATAAAATCGCAATTGCCTTTTGCAACTGTAATTTCATCGATTCTTTTTTCAATTACGCGTTATATAACGAAAAAATGTTCTTTTTTCGGATTATAAACAACCTTATTTACGAGAGCACGAAACTGGTTAGAACCGACCAGAATTAAGCACAATTAACACTCGTCTCAATCCTCAATCGCAGTCTCGAGCTCGGACATTCCTCAAATTTTACGTCCATTTAATGAATTTAAATAAAAAACTCTGCATTTCTACGATAAAAAGCGAAAAATCGGCAATTTTATCGAACACTCTCGCTCATTTTAATAACATCAAAGACGCCGCCGCATTTGGAGTCGAATTCCATGCATTTTCCGCATTTCCAGCGGCTCGAAATAAACGAGAACGACTGTTATCGCGTGAAAAGCTGACGCAAAAATGTCGCTTATCGATCTCCTCGTGTGTCGGTAGAGTCGCAATTCCCCGCTTTTTTCAGCGAGTCCACTGCCTCACCTTTGACCCTTTCAACTTCTCCGGAGATCGAGAAAGAGTTAGTACACGCAATTACAATCAAGTCTTTCAAAGAACATCGCAGATCCCGATAAAAAAAGGTTGCGCTGAAAAAGAAAAACGACCCTTTTTTCGCGGGAAAATGGCTCTGTCGGTGAGCCGGGGAAAGCTTCGATTCGGTCGATGGTAAAGCTCGCAAGTTTTCCTGCTTTATCGACGTTCGCGAGGACGAGATTTTTTCCTCGCGAGTTTGCAGATGACGGGCGTTGTGCGATCGCAGTTTTTGAATCGATAACGCTGTTTCGCGTTTCGTCATTTTTTGTCTCGGATTCCCCTAAAAAACTTTGAAAAAGCGATTTTCCAGAACTCGAAAATCAATTGTTTCGGTACGTGAAAAATTGTTGTTAAAACAGATAATGACATTGAAATAATTTTCCGTGGAAAAAGTAGCTTAAGGGGATTGGGACTCGAGGACGAGGGAAGTTTTGAAAAGTCGGAAAAGAAATGTTTTCGTCGGCTGAAAAGCCGAGCTTGTAACAATATTGACATTTCTGCATTGAGCGGAGTTTGCTACTTTGGATAATTGTGTACTTTCCGCAAGCTCCGAAACTCGGTCTTTTCATATTGAACAAGTCCTGACTTTTCTGCGATACCCTAAACTTTAAAAATCAACATCAACTCGAATTCGGCTCGGAATTAATTTATCCGTCGAAAATCGTCCGTGGATCGATACTTTAATGCAAGGGCGAATTAGAAAAAATATTTATAACGCAACGTCATTAATTACATTTAATATGCCAGTATAATTTATTTAACAACGTCTTCTTCTTCACGAAAAAAAAATAAGCCACTGAAAAAATTGTGCAAAAATGCTCGTAACGAACAATTGAAAATTTTAACAGTTTTTTAAAAGAAAAATGTTTATTTCTTAGCCAATTTGCATGTTC
>JABFQM010000334.1:0-39284 GCA_022816865.1 Zelostemma sp. ZL-2020 | reverse complement strand
ATCGGGATTGCCATCAGAACCGGGAGTCCTCTCAGCCTTAATCTGGCCGAGCCCGTCTGGAAAGAACTCGCGGGAATAGCTTTAACGCCCGCCGATTTGAACGAAGTCGACAGGGGATACGTTCCCGGCTTGCTTTGTATACGGGACATGGATCCGGAGGAGAAAGTCTTCCAGACGCTGGAAATGCCCTTCTCCACGCCGTCCGCGGTTGGCCACGACGTGCCTTTGTCGAATCGGTGCCAAAATGCTTTTTTCATTCTGAAGTTTTGGCTTTACACGAGCGGGGCCGGCCGGTGGTGTTTATTGAGATGGCACGATTGCTTTGCAGGTATCGCAAGATAACTCCGAAAAATCGCCACGAGTACGTGAAGCTGGCGCTGAATTACAGGCTTCACGAATTCGATGCTCAAGTCGCCGCCGTGAGAGAGGGCATGTCCAAGGTGATCCCCGTGCCTCTTCTGGCTCTCTTTAGCGGCAGCGAACTCGAAACTATGGTCTGCGGTAACCCGGACATTCCTCTGACTTTGCTCAAGTCCGTCGCGACGTACAAAGGTTATTTATTTATTTTTCAACTAAAGCTGTGCGCGCAGCCTTTATTTTTTAATTTGATATCCCAAATACCAGCTTGCGTTTTTCTTTGCATCGAAGCAGGTATCGAAGCAACCGCGCCCATGATCCAGTGGTTCTGGGAGGTCATGGAAGAATTCACCAATCAAGAACGCTCCTTGTTCCTGCGATTCGTTTGGGGCAGAACTCGACTTCCGCGCACAATCGCCGATTTCAGAGGCAGAGATTTTGTCTTGCAGGTTATTATTGTCTCCGCGCATCCTACGAATTCTCCATCGAATTCTCACGTTTTCTTCCTTTTTCTTTTTTTCAAGGTCATGGACAAATACGATCCGCCGGATCACTTCTTACCGGAAAGTTACACTTGTTTCTTCTTGCTGAAAATGCCGAGATATTCGTGCAAGCCAGTTTTGCGGCAGAAATTAAAGTACGCGATTCATTTTTGCAAGAGCATCGACACCGACGAGTACGCGAGGGTTCAAGCCGCGACGAATTCGGACACGGATGACACCGACAGTCTCGCCAGCGAGGAGCATACGTCCTTGTAAAAAGTTGTTGCCAAGTCAACGAGAAAAGCACTTGTAGCGGGGGGATCGAAATGCGAATAACGCATGTTTTTCTCTCGATTTCGATTGTCATGACAAAGGAGCGTACCGTTAAATTAAACGTGTCTCGTCTCCATCTATGCATTTTCTCATTTTTGGAACTGTGCGTTTGCAAAGAATTGTATCTCACCGAGTATATGTAATTTTCTAATACGTAATAAAAGTGTACAGTCGCGGCAAAATGGTGCAATAAAAGTAATGTGATCGGCTGCAAATTTCAACTCTCGCTATTTTCACATTGCACGCACCGTTCTCGTGAATCTGTATAAATTTTTTTTTTTTTTTTTCTCGCTATACCAAAGAAAATTATTTTCATACTCTTGCATTTTACGAATGAATCGGCGGCGGGAATTGAATTTTGCAGTTTTTAAGGACTCGATAAATGGGTCCGACGATGTTTTGAAAGTGTTGCTCGCGCACGGTTTCTACGACAAGTCTTCGGTAAGGAACAAAAAGTTGTACGAGTTGACGAAGTAGCGTACGTAGCCCAAGTTGTAAACGTTGTTCTCTCCATTTATATGTATATTCTTTATGCGACGTTGTGAAAAAACTTTTTACGCGCGAAAATGTTGCGTTCGTTGAGTGCTTTTTTTAATAATATTCTTATTCTATAGCTGTGTTCTCGATAAATCCGTACAGCTTCGTCGTCCAAGTCCTTAAGTACGAATGTGATATTACAAATATGCTTAACTTATGTTGTTACGACGACGGTGATTACACGTAAAGTTATATTTAATTGAAATACAATGTACTCTTATCTAAAACTGCCAACGATTTGTTTATTCCACCCCCTCCCCCCTTCCTCCCGCGGGTAACAAAAATCCAAGTTTCATATTCTTTTGTGTAAAGTTCAATCAACATGCCAAAGTTTCATTTCAACGATTCGATAATAACGAGTGCGCAGCGGTTTATCTGAAGATTTTTCTTCTCACATTTATTCGATAACTATGTTTTATCTTTTTTTCTGATTAACGATTGCGAAATATGTATGTTAGATTTGTGATTAAACGGTAATCTGTAAATTGACTCAAATAAACGGAAGGAAAAATCAAAGAAAACATGTTGTTTCAATTGCCAAACTCGTTGGTCGCATTTCTGATAGAAATTTAATGTCGATCATGCACACGGACAAAACAAATACGATTGACGTAAAAAAAAGATAGCACGCGCGCGAATGCGCAAATGGCGAAATTGAACTATGCCGTAAATGTTTAAAAAATTGCATAAAAAAATTATCGCCGCACGGCTTCTTCGTCTATGGGAATAATTTGGAAAAGAGATGTTGATCGTATCCGAGGAAGGGAAGATTTTTCAAAGCAATCTTATCTTTGCGTTTAGCATGCACGCTTCCTTTTGCTTTCGTAGCATATTTGTTACGCATTTGCTGAATTATCGAAAAGTGTAAGATACGACGAATGTGTGGAGAATAAACGCGAAGGAACTTGGTTTAGTCGGCTCGCGAGCACGATAATCGGATTCATAAAAACAATCTCGCGTTGGTGCTGGAACCAAAAGCAGTGCGCTCGATCGACACGCTGCAAAAAGTTGTGAAAAATCCTCCCGGAAAGCATGTTTCGTCCCGCGAGCAAAATCAAAGTAAGTTGACGAATTATTATTGTTGGCCTATAATCGCGTGTCACAGCCCGGCCAATGAAATTTTCCGATTACAAGTACTCGAGAGTTGTTTCAATCCCCGACAATCAGAATTGTCGAATAATAAATGGATATCGAACGATGTAAAAGTTGAAGAAAGCTAGAATTGACGTAGAAAAAAGCTCGCGGAGATAAAAAACGAGCGAGTTTTATCTTTTTCCGCGCCAGACGGATTCGCTCATTATTCGCAGAGTTTCGCTATTCTTATTATTCTTATTGGCCGCGTGCAGTGTCCCTCGACGAGCGGTCAGTGACCACGCTCAATTGCTTACAATCTATATCCCCATCTTCCGTTTCTGCGCTCTCGCTTTTACCAGTTGTTCGATTTCGCCTTTTTGTCTCCTTTCTCCAGCTTGCGGAGAAGTGCAAAAAAATACTCTTTGCCAAAACCAGATCCGAGAGCCTCGTAACTTCGTCCGTGAATTTGCCCGAATCCGCGGACGTCGTCATAATCGGTAAGAGAAATGATGAGAAATGATGAAAAAATCGAGTTGAAAGAAAAAAAGAATAAAAAAAAAAATAATCGACCGCAGGCGGCGGGAGCGCGGGATGCAACGGGCTTTACCATTTGTCGCGGCAGGGCGCGAAGGTCGTTCTCGTGGAAAAGTCGAAACTGACCTCGGGCACGACATGGCACACCGCGGGTCTTTTCTGGAGCTTGCGGCCGAGCGACGTGGAAATAGAGCTGCTGAACGGGACCCTGAGAACGATCGCCGGCGTCGAGAAGCAAACGGGGGAGCACTCGGGATTCAAAGTCAACGGCAGTTTGTTCATAGCTCGCTCCGATGTGAATGAAAACGCGTTCTCCTCGTCACAATACAATCGGCTATAAAATATATAATATTCGAGTGATATTTCAGACGAGATTGGACGAGTACAAGAGACTCGTGACGGCTGGAAAAGCGTACGGCGTCGAATCCCACATGATATCTCCTCGCGAAGCGCAGGATTTATTTCCATTGCTGGATGGAAATGCCATAACCGGGGCGATTTATACCCCGGCGGACGGAGCGATGGATCCGGCGATGCTAATATCGGCTTTGACGAAGGCAGCCAAGCAAAACGGGGCTAAAGTTTGTAATTCTAGTTTTGTTGAAAGTTGTAATTCTAGTTTTTAATGGTCGCGATTTTAGATTTTCGAAGACTGCCCCGTGACCAAGATTCTGACGAACAAAAGTATGTTTGGCTCGAAGAAGATTACGGGCGTCGAAACTGCTTGCGGGGTGATAAAGACGAATTGCGTTTTGAATGCATCCGGGGCTTGGTCGAAGAACATCTCGAGGATGCTGGACGTCGAGATTCCTTTGGTGCCCATGAAACACGCTTACGTCGTCTCGGAGCCGATGGAAGGTGTCCAGGGCTCGCCCAACATCCGGGACCACGACGGCAACATCTACTTCAGGGTACAAGGCGAAGCCCTGTGTTTCGGGGGCTACGAGAAGAACCCCATTGTTCTGCAGTCCGTAAGTGTGTCGGGAAGAAAATGAAAGCGCAGGTGTTTATGTTGTTCATATTGTTTTGTTTCTTCAACTATTTTAGGCCCCCAAGGATTTTTCCTTCAGCTTGTACGAATTGGACTGGAACATTTTTGAATCTCACTTTACATCCGCGGCCGAACTCATTCCTCGAATGGCCAAGGTCGGGATACGATCCACCGTCTGCGGACCCGAAAGTTTCACTCCGGATCACAAACCGATCATGGGTAATCAATGGCCATTTTCCCTTTCTTTTCGCAAATCGCACTTAAAATCCTTTTGCAAATCGCAGGAGAAGACCCGAGGTGCGCTGGATTCTTTCACTCGTGCGGTTTCAACAGCGCCGGAATGATGCTGGGCGGCGGTTGCGGGGAACAAATCGCCAAGTGGATTCTCCAGGGTCGACCCGACAAGCACATGTTCCACTACGACATCCGGAGGTAAGTAGTAGTGAAAATTCGGACGATGATGAATTCGAGTCGTTGATTTTTTTTTTCCCCTCGATCTCCGAAGGTTCACGCCGGACCAAACGAAGGATTCCATCTGGACGAATGAAAGATCGCACGAGGCGTACGCGAAGAACTACAGTATCGTGTTCCCGAATGACCAGCCGCTGAGCGGACGAAACTTTCAAAAATCTCCTTTCCACGATGTACGAGACAAATTTGAGAGGAAAAAAAACAACAAAAAACTCTTAACTAATTCGATGAATTCCACGCGCACACAGGCTCTGATCAAAGAAGGCGCCGTGATGGAGGAAAAGCAAGGCTGGGAAAGACCCGGCTGGTTCCTGGCCGAAGGTACCGTGGAAGCGAGCCCTTACGATTACCAAGGCAGCTACGGCTCGAGCAAAAACGAGCAGGACCAATACGCCACGATACTCAAGCAAGATTGCACCTTTGATTTTCCAAAACATCACAACATCGTAAGATTTTCCGAATTCTTATCCCCCCCTCGTCTCTCGTTGTTTATATCAGCCAGACGTTCGCGACATTTCTCATAGATGAAAGAAGAGGTGCTCGCTTGTCGAAACAACGCGGTCCTTTTCGACATGTCCTACTTTGGCAAATTCTACCTCAGCGGTCCGGAAGTGCAAACGGCTGCGGATTACATTTTCACGGCGGACACGAACCGCGAGCTCAACAAAACGGTTTACACGTGCATTTTGAACGAGCAGGGCGGCGTCGAAGGCGACTGCACCGTGACGGCGATCGAGGCTGGCTCCAGCGGCGTCGTCGATCCGATCTTTAAAGGAAAATCATTTTACATCGGTAAATTCATCAACTATTCACTCGCGCGAGCGTAATTCGGCACTCGTGAGTGCTGCCCGAATAATAATAAAAAATCGTCCTTTTGTGTTTTCTTCAGTCACCGGAGGCGCTTCGGCTTATTACACCTGGTGCCACATAAAAAAGATCCTCGAGCAAAAGAAATTCGGCGTCAGCTTCCACAAGGTTACCGACCAAATCGGTATTCTTTCGATCCAGGGGCCTAGAAGGTATTATTATCCTCTATCTCAACGACGGCAATTCCTTTTGGCCGATTGCTCGACTGAAAAATATGTTTCAGTCGAGAGATACTTCAGTCCTTGGTGAACGAGGATTTGTCGAACGAAAAGCTTGAGCAATCGACGTCGAAACTGATGACGATCAATGGCTGCAACGTGAGGGTATTCAGGCTCAGTTTCGTCGGGGAACTGGGCTACGAATTGCACATTCCCAACCAGCATTGCCAGGCGGTTTACGACGCGATAATGGCGCGTGGCAAGCAATACAATTTGAAACTCGCTGGCTACAGGGCGCTTTACAGCCTCAGCAGCGAAAAAGGTTTCGTTGACATTTAACAGAGAAGATCAAGCTCTATTCAACAATGCGATCGTTGCTTCCAGGCTATCATTTGTGGGACTCGGATTTGAGATCGGACGATAATCCCATCGAATCCGGTCTCGGATTTCTCTGTCGAAAGAACGATCAATACCAAGGCAGCGACGCGATCGAAGAATTTCGCAAAAACGGAATTCTGAAGAAACTCGTTCACTTTCACATGGAAGAGTAAGAGAGATATTTCAAGTGCAATTTTCCAAAGAAAATCCGAACCTAACCGAAAACAAACGTCTTATGCTCGCAGACAAATTCCTCTTTGGGGTTTGGAAACCATATACAGAAACAATCGAGTCGTGGGGTACATTCGACGAGGCGATTACGCATTCACTTTTGGACAAAGCATTGGAAGAGGGTAAGATATTTTTCCAAACTTTTGTCTACGAGAATGTTCTGTGAATGTTTCTTCTTCCGGGCAGCTACGTGAAACATCCCGACGGTCAAGCGGTAACCGAAGATTTTCTCACGTCCGGAACGTACGAAATCGAAGTTATGGGAAAAAAGTGTCGGGCAAAGGCGTATCTTCGCAGTCCTTTCGATGCCGCGAATAAAAGAATCAAAGGAGAATACGAAGACTCGGCATAAACTGACAACGTCATTACTCCGAAAAAATCGTCTTTATAAGAAATAATTCTGTTATTCGAGTAGCGCTTGTGATATCGAACATGTTTATCCATCGCTTCAAATGTGCTTCGCACGCTGTGATACTTTTAAAGCTGGACATTCATTTTTTAAGCTTTTTCATCGATGTACGCGTATGTTAAGTATTTGATATTTTTTTATAAATAAAGAGAGATGACAAGTTTTTCTTCAAGATTCCACAATTTATCGTCAAACAACTCAAAGATGCAAACTCGTAAAATTACTTTCACCCAGCTAAAGGATTAGCATGGATCGTCGCATGATTTATTCTCGTCTCTATTAAGGGCTTGTAATTTTTAGGGTTCACGGACAATTTTTCCAGATGTTCGAGTGTGTCTAATCCATCGATTATTCTGCGCAAAAAAAATGACAATTTTTAATGATAAAACTTGGCAATGACGAAAGAGAGCTGAAAAACGTACTTTCCAAATAACGTATACTTCAGATCGAGATGCGGCTGTGCGGCATAAGTCAGAAAAAATTGACTCCCATTTGTGTTGGGTCCATTATTGGCCATGGATACGAGACCTCTCGTATTGTGTTTCAATTCTTCCTTGAATTCGTCCTCGAATTTTTTATCCCAAATCGACGTGCCATTTTTCCCCGTGTTGCTCGGGTCGCCGGTTTGTACAATGAATCCTTTGATGTTTCGATGGAAAATACAGCCGTTGTAGTAATCGCTCGCGCATAACGCTAAAAAATTCTGAAATAAAAAGGATTTGCAAGATTAATGAATTAAATTCGTAAGAAATTTGTAATTACAGTTTTTAAATTTTAAATTTACCTCGCAAGCTTTGGGACACGCTTCACAAAATAATTCGATTTTGATGTTCCCGACGTCTGTGTGCAACGTGACGCTCTGAAAAGAAGAATTATTCTCGATTAAGCTTCCAAAATTCGTAAACAAACATCTGTCAAAACCAACCATTTCGAATTCGAATTAAGGCCAAAAGATGAACGACGAAAATCGAATTTTCGCCAAACTATTCACCAAAGTTTAGCACGAATCAAGAGATGAAAATTTAGTAACAATTAACGGCGCGTGTATTATCACGTGGTTTTATTTACACACTGACTGGCCTACACTGGCCTAACCCAACTGATCAATTACGAATGCAACTCGAAAAATTAAATCGAAGCGTTGAAATCACGTGAAAAAGGAGAAGAAATATTTTCCGCGGTATGATAAATACATTGTTTGATTACGTTTCTCTCAAAGGAATTTTAGCGTGATCGCGATAAATAAACCGAGGAGGCAGCTGCTGGCGCCACCACTACTACTAATGCCTCATTTCGGCGGCGGGAAAGAGAGAGAGAGCTAGAGATTTAAATTCTTCATTTACCGCTGGTCGGCCAAACAGGCTGCTCAATGAGAATGAAGAAATTGCAAAAATTACAAAAAGTCATCAACAAGACGAAATTTAATCAGCGAGCAATAAATTGTTTTATAAATATTTATTATAGTAGTAGTATTGCATTTTACGAGAAATGTGACGATGTCATATTACGTAATATGTATTGTAGTCGATAGTGGATCAGTAACCAAACTACCAACAACCTGCAATTAAACGAGATGAAGGTTAACCGCAATGTTCACGACCTCGGCCCACATCTTCTTAATTGAATATTTATACCGTCGAAGAGCATGTCGCGAATTTTCACCGAAACTGCAGCGAATCCAATGACGCCTATAATATTCGAGATTGAAATAAACATTTTGTACTTGCGGTTTCAACCTCTCAATAAGAATTTATTTTCAATGCGCTTACACTCAAATATATCATTACAAGTAGTACATACTCGAATATCTTTCATCGCAAACATTTATAACAGGAAATCGGAATTTATTTGTTTAAAAATGTAATCGCGCGGGTTACATTTAGATTTCTTCATTTTTAAATTCCTGCGAGTCAATTCTTACCAACTCGTTGATTAATAATTCTCGTGCTCGACATTTTTGCGCGGCATCGACGGAATTGGCTGCAGTAGAAAATTTTTCATCAAGTATATATTAATCATTCATACTTGTATACCATTTCATCTGGCCAATTTATCGTTTTCAAAGTGAATTATTAATGAATAGGTTTTTATGACATTCACTGAAAGATAATATCAAATTACCCGCATACATAATATTCGAGAGAAGCGCGTGCATAGATAAATTCAATTTTTCGAAATAATCAACAAATGAGCATTTTTTCATGAATAAAAAACATATTATACCGTGCGATGAAATATTTTAGACGACTTTTTCTCTTTTTGATCGTACAATTTTGACCAAGCATTTCTCTCTCTTAACCAAATCCGTTGATACTCGTTTGAGATAAGTTGTTCCATCGGCGATGTAGGTTCTCTAGATTAATGAATTTTTCTTCGTCACAAAACCTCAGCCATTAATTTTACGTGCTTGAATTATAGCTATGGTACGGCATGATTTTATGGGGGAACTCAACTTTTCATAAGATGGGATGAAAGGTTTTTTATTTGCGAATTTCGAAGACGCAATATTATCTCGTTGATAAATTGCCACCGCCGGCTGCCAACTTTTGGCAATACCTTTTTTCTGCATTTTTTATCTTCCAAATTAAACCCGATTCGCTCGATAAGCCAATAATAGAGGTCGCAACGCCTAGAGCTAGATAATTTCACCAATTTATTTCACTTGATTTCCGAGTCGCGATTGAAGTTGCGCGCGGAAGATGTCTTTTTTTTCGTCCTTTCTTTTCTGAAAAACAAAAGAATTTATTTCAAATCTTTTTTTGTTTTAGATACGTATATTATACAACTTATAATCATGAAATAAAGCGAAACAAAGTTTACCATTGTTATAAATAGGCAAAAAAAATGTATCAAGTTTCCGAGAAAATTGTAACGCCACAATTAAATACATAATTTCGTTACACACGATCTACCGAATGGGCCGCGCGCGCATTGATTGCGATCCAATCCACGGGACAATGCGACTTTCATCTTGGAGAGCTGCAATTTTGGACCGTTCCGCTATCCCATAATTGCACATCCTGAATAAACAATTAAATTTATCCATCGCATCAGTATAGGATACTCTCATTGCGGATCAGCCCAATTATTTAGCCGCGAACAACGTTCAAAACTAATCACCCGCAGTTACTTTCAAACAACAAGACTGCACTATTATTATTATATATAGTAGTATACCTATACTACCCATATCCTATTATACGCGATTCTTCCTCATCTCTGTTGTCCATTTTTTCATACGTTTTATGTATTTCAATGTTATATTTCCAGATCCGAACGACAACAAAACACATCGTCGGCCATCTTTTCAGTCTAGAATCTCACGAAACTGCCCATTACTTTAATCCTATTGTTCCAATATTGCAATAACAGTTGTTGCACTTTCTATATAGTGCTTATTACGTGCGATCGTTGCAAAATAAGCGATCGTCTCTTTAAATAAGCAATCCATCTGTAATTAATTAACGTAATAAACTAAGCGTCTCAAGGGCTTGAGAAAGAGTTGAATTTAAAGCGACATTTATCGAAACAGGAGCTATAGTGCATTCCTTGAAAAATTTTGAAACAAGCTAGTCACGGCAGTTTGTATATCGAGGTTCACATAATTGAAAATGAAAAGAGCTTGATAACGCGTTTCAACTACTGTATTATCTTCGGCTATCCGACAAGTTATATACCCGAGATGAAGTTGATGCTTTAAAAGCAATTTTTTATTCTTTAAATTGTTCTTGACACTGAATTTCGAGGGCATACTCGCGCGCAGCACGTGTATTATCACGCGGACAATGCCGGGCCTTGATGATATTAATTCCAAAAGATCGGATTTGAATATATTTGAATTGTCTTGGTCGAGATGGAAGAAAAATCGAAAAAAAGGAGCGAATCCTCATAGCGAGAAAGTTTCTCAACCGCGACTTGCCGTTTCTTGAACCATTGTTATAATACTATCTGACTTTTGCGTGCAAACAATGGAGCCCCACATGACGTACAACGAGTAATCCCTTTTTCTTACGCTTATATTTCAGATAGATGTGGTTAGGTTACTTTTTCACTGCAGTTTTTTATGCTAGAATTTTATCGACGACCAAGGATTTGACCATTTTTTTTACCTAACATTTGGTTTGAAAAAATCTCGATATTTTTTAACGATTTTTCAAGCGCACAATCAACACCATTCCCAGGCATCCCTAAAATCGTTGAATGACAATTATAATTGAAAAGCTTGTGATTGGCTAAGAATTTGGAAGTCAGCCTGTCTCCGTATATCTACATTTAGCATTATAATTCCAGAGCCATTCCCTCGAAATTAACACTCGAGAGATGCACATTTTTCGAACAAAAATTGCTTTGCCATACTTTGCGTTCACGTTTGCTCGTAATAGTTATTATTCCAAACAAGCTTGAAAAAAATTATAGAAAATAGCGTGCAACGAAAAAAACGTAACATCAATATTGTTTACTTCGTTTCATGACACCTTCGGGATTTTCCAGTTTAGTAACGCTTATCGGCGTTGATGGTGTAAAATATGGAAATATTATTCCAACCGAACGATCAACTTTTTGACATCGAGTATCGAAGACGATGTTTATTTAACGTTTTTTTAATTCTAGACGGCTCATAATCGAATGTAAATTCGTCAAAGGAAATCGCGCGTACGTTATGTTATGAGCATATAATTTATAGAAGCGAAAGAAAAAATGTATAATATGTTTCATTATGTTTTGCGTTTTTTTTTTCTTTTAAACAAGCGAAAAAATTGTTCGAAAATTAATGATGTCGAGTCAAAGAGTGCGTAAAGTGCGCGGGACATGAATATTGTATATAGGTACTATTACGGGCGAGCAAACAGCCGAAATGAACAGAGTACACATAGAGCGGAGTGCCTTGCGACTCGACTGTGCAAACACGAGTCGCTCTCCGACTTCCGCAACAACAATTTCTATTGATTTTTCAGCCGCATTATCATTACCAAGCGCTGCTTTTTCCAAAGCGATTGACACCGATGAGAAAGGTCGCATAACGCATGTGTTATTTCCGTTCATCTCCATGCTTCTACGTCACACGCAGCTGTACGTGGCGACTTATTTACTATTTTAAACAGCTACTACATCGTATCGGTCTTACTATCGGGCATTACTTATTATAGCGACATTATTTCACTTGATACAAGACCCAAGAACTTTTCTCTTAAAACGAAAAATGAACGAAAAATATGGTGGTTGGTTGGACGAAATAGATGAAAAAAGTGTAAAATAAGAGGTATATGTACGGTGCAATGCTAAAAAATGAAATTCAAAATGTTGCGTTACTCAAAGCTATATATAGGTATTATATACAGCTCGGCTGTTAATTATGACGAGTTGCTTCGCATTCGCGGGTAAAACGAGTTTACATACTCGTATGTATCGGATACTCAATAATGAGAGAAGAAAGAATGGAAAGGTAGAATTGAAAAATAGAGGAAAGCGTACTTTTTGTTATTCGAGTTGGGAAATAAAAAAGAGAAATATAATTCGGTAATCGGAAGATATTCTTTGCCTTCGTCTGAAAGAAAGAATTTCAAATTGCGGATCGTTGCGGATGAAACGCGATCGGAAAAATAAACGGATATTTAAGGCCTATCGGGCAATTCAGCTGGCTGCTGTTGTTGCCTATGTTGCAGCCGATGCAGCTGCGAGAGCGCTTTTCAGCGATGATAATATAGTATCAAGTATTAATCGTTCCGATCAGAAGCGCGTTTCCTCAATCTCGCACTGGAGGTTTTCTATAAAATCCGCACAATATTGCAACGTTAACGCTGGGGCGCTTATATGATCGTGAGAAAGTGCTTCAAGGATCGGCGCGTGAATCGTTCAGTTATAATAACCGCCCGTGATCAAAGCATCAGCTAATTTTCGATTTTAAGCGTTTCCACACACGTCTTACTGTATTAATCGATTCGCGCGGGATGATCGGTTGCATACATTACGATATTTAATTACTCTTCGGGAATATTTAATAAGCGATAGATTGCACAGTGTGCACACCGTGCAATCTATCGTTGAATGATGACAGCACTTTCACTCGCAAACAGAATCCTTTAGACATAGCAGATATATAGCATGGATGCACGCATTAGCCGTGCAGCCATATGTACATCAGCTCCTGAAATTTATAACACTTGATGTATTTTGAGCGGCGCTAAAAAATTATCATCTGTAATAATTACTCCGTCCGTGCGCGGAGTTAATATTTTACATTGAGAAATGTTAATCGAGAGAGATGATAACGCATTTTTTTAATCGCAATTTTTCACTTTTCACTTTTATGCTGAAAAAAAAGTAAAAGCAAAAACTTGCAATTATTGTCAAGTTTAAACATTAGAAGATAGAAACATTACGTCCAGCTCTCATGGTAAAATAATTATAAAATCGTAAATGAATGGAGAGCGAGCGCGTAAAGGGGAAATGCATTGATGTTTCGAAACATCTGTGACGGATGAAAAAAGGTCGCTTTTTTCTTTGTGCCGAAATAAATTAAATTATATCGATATGACAAGTCAAAATGTTTCGATAACGTTAACTTTTGCCTTTCCCGCGTGTTACGAAAACGATGTCGTCATTGCCCTGATCCAATTACAGTAGATTTCCCCCGATGCGTCCAACTTTTTTGCGCGAAGGCTTACGCGGTTGACAAATCTTTTTCATTAAAAAGTAGACGCTCGTCTACAATGTAGTGGGGCATGTGTGACGCGAGAAAAGGTTTTGCCATACAAACCTGTTTACGTATCCTCCGCTCTGTAGTTACATGAACCCCATCAACTTGGTCATTCGCGCGCAATCAAGGCTTTCATTCGAGTATATTTTGCTAAATTTGTCAGCTAAATGCATGAATCATATGCGTTCATTCGTGCGTGTCTTTCTTTCATTACAATGTGGTTTTTTTTGGCGCCCTTGTATAGGCTAGCCATTCATAGGACATAATTTCAAGTCATGTCAAACTCTATCAATTACTATATGTTCCAAAAGCATCTCAATAATCTTGCTGCAGCAGCTATACGGTACTTGGTCTTAAAAAAAAAGTTTTCGAAAGTAGTACTCGGCATCTTTGGCAAAATATCGACATATTTTTACCTAAACATGAAGTAGAAATGCAAGTTACACCACGTTACATATAGCTGGATCCGAGAAATGTCCGATTTCATAGCATACAAAGTAGGTGCCACAAACGTATTGTAGGTACATATCAGCCGTCGAAGCGAGAAGAAGCGAGCTTAAAGAGCCATCATGATGAAGAACTGACGGCAATTGTTAAGTCACGTTATCAAGCGGTGTCAAGCGATCGGCTATTTCTTCCTTTTTTCGCATTGCCGCTTCGTCCGTATCCGTACTCTCGCCAGCATGCATAGAACACATGACACGCGTGACGCGTGACACACCGTCACGATTCATCGGATGAATGTTGAATTAACCGCAAGTATTAAGATGCCCATTGTAGGCCGAATAATGCAACGAATAATAAATCGATAGGTACTCATTGCTCGTTAGGTGGCTCAATTGTCAACGATTACCAGCAATTCTTCTCTCCTTATCGCATGCCATTTTACAATAATTTAACACTCATATCAAAACGTAAACAAAATCAGACAACGGCCCGCAGAGTCTTCATTTTCTCCCATGCATTTTTCACATCGATTGCTGCATGATTTAATCTTAGAAAAGCTTTATTTCGTGAAAGCTTCCCAACCAGCTGGTTTTGGAAGCACTGATTAGGATAAATTTTTCAAGCCTCCCCCCTTTGTACGAGAGAAGGGTGAAATCGTTGAAACATCGCCAGGTTTCACTCGAATCATAAATGTAAATGTGAATTTCATTTCATACCTGCAGATATGTTGTCTCTGGACAAATATAGTATGAGTAGAGCTGGATATACCAAGGAGGGGTCTAACGCAATGTTCTGGCAAGTATAAGTATTTTATCGTGAAAAGCGTGGCGAAAATTTGAAATAAACTTGGAGATAGGTACCAGGATTGATCGTTATCTCAATGATTTTGTGATAAAAAAAATTGATGGCAGCAGTAGCAGCAACAGCGAGCGAGGAGGGGGGAAAAAAGGGGCCGGGGCCCCCATACTAGTATAGGAGGAATGGGAGGAGTTCCACCGCACCAGAGAACTGCGTGTTTCTACTGAAGGAGACCGAAGGAGACACCAAAGGAAAGAGATTGCAGCGGAATAGAACGGGCAAGGCAAGGAGCAGCAGCGGGCAAAACGGTGGTCTGCTCGAGTCTACTCACCCGAGGTCTGAGGCAGTCTGAGGCAGTCCGAGGCAGTCCGAGGCAGTCCGAGGTGTTCGTTTCGTTGGCTGGCAGTCGCTCAGCGACGGGCTCACGAGCATCGTGCTCAACATCGTGCTCAACCGACTCCGCGGTATATGTCGGGCCAGACCGGTCAGACGTTGAAAACACGTGCTCGGGGCTCGGAGCAACGCTGCCCCTTATTCGCTTATTGTTCTACCGGCACACGGCTCATCTTTGTCAAACACTCGAAACATTCTGTCCCGGCTTTCCCTACCAAAGCTGCTTCGCTATTCAAATGCCAATACCAACATGAAATATCTGCACCGTGGAGATATCAAAACTTGGACAACTTGCAAATGCAAATGCCACGATAATTTATAATTGATTCTTCAAGAGTCCGAACAAATTTACCCGGCTCTGCTCGATGAAAATCTGTAAATCTGTACTCGTTTCTTTCGTTTTTTTCGCGCGAGTGTCCAATAAGTGTGTTGTTTGACGGCAGAAGCGACATTCATTCTCAGCGGCGTGCCGTTTACAGTGCTAAGGAATATAACGCTTTTTTGACAAATTCAATCGCAAGTAATGTTTGATGCAATGTTTGACGCAACGAGTGCCTTATTCATTACGAATTCATTTCCGTCCTTCGATGACTATCTTCGTAGCCGACAATGAAGACTTGGTACGAAATTCAAGTTGGTTGCACGGTTCTACTACTATCGCGCATAATTGAGAATTAAGCATGATGGGAGGAGAGGCGATACGAGTTTCTGGCAGTATGCCGGACGTCTGTGACTTTCTGAAGGATGCTATGCAGTCGCAGAAATTCGCTGATGTCGCCCTTTGCTGTCCAGGCGGCCAGAGGTTCCTTGCTCACCGTTTGGTTCTTTCAGCAGCGAGTCCTTACTTACAAGTAAATATACCTAACGTATCCAACTTTATCCATTTTTTTCATCTTTTTACAATCTCAAGATTTTGTTTTATAATATAGCGTATAATCGGGCGTACCTTCGGCGTGTCTCAACATTTTTTCAATACTTCCAAGATAAGAAATCGCTTGATTAATTCAACATTCGAGTGCTAGTTCAAGTGCATCGAAGATGTAGCACGAAAAATCCATTGAATTCAATGCAAAGTATAGACGACGGTGCGCCCAATTGCGGGAATTCTTTGAATCCGTAGTACGTAGACGCGCCACGAGCAACGGACCAACGCATTGTGGCAGTGACATTCAAATATTCGATATAGTTATACCAACTACATGAATATACCATGGATAAATTAATCGAATGTTGATGTAAAATTTTCATATCACTGCTCGCTATTGCTATCGACTACACGGTATGTCCCTTTTCACTGAATCAACCGACCTTAATTATCAAATGTACAATCGAGCCTTTCATTGAAATCTTTTAATTGAACTAATGCTGTTAGGTTTTAAATCAGGCTTGCCCGTGTTGCCCGTGGAGACAATTTTATTATTTTTGCCAGTAAAATAACAGTAGTAGACAATCGGAGTAGCGCTCTTTTCCCACGTAGAATAAGCGAGATATATGTACGAAGGGGTGGGGGTGGGGCAGGAGGAAAGGTAGAACACGCGTGTTCCATTAACGTGGATTGTCAATGCTACTCATTTGCACGACTCTTTGAGCAATTACGAACGTCTTAAAATCGTCTATAGATTGATGTGCAGTTTTTGCATTCTACCCAGCTCCGAGACTCGATGCTCGAAGCTTTCGTTTTTCAGCTCTGGTTTCGAGGGATTCTTAATCAGCCGAGATTTAATTCGTACGAGTTGTCGCCGATACATCATAATATACGTATTAATTAAATTTCATCAAGATTACGTATGTAGGAGTGCAAA
Organism: Zelostemma sp. ZL-2020; assembly: GCA_022816865.1. NCBI lineage: Eukaryota > Metazoa > Arthropoda > Insecta > Hymenoptera > Platygastridae > Zelostemma > Zelostemma sp. ZL-2020. The sequence continues at coordinate 22,325 of JABFQM010000334.1, read as the reverse complement.
TCATTTTTATGTCATTTAAAATGCATCGTTTGCAATGGTCACCGTGCCGTTATAGCGTGCTCATTTTCGTCTAAAACACGCGACGAGGCATATTCATGACTCAACAAAACAATGATTCGCGTGGAAAAAGAAATTAGAAACGGAATCTTTAGAATATCCGAAAATGTAAAAAAAGACATGACAAATTGAACGGTCAAGTTTTTTCATGCACGTTTATCGCGTGCCTCGTAATATCTTAAGATATGCGATCGCCCTGACTCGCATATACAATATATAATCCAGACATTACGGAGAAAGCAGATTCCAACTTTTTGCGATTCCGAGTATAATTGGAAGTTGGACTTGAAACCTGGGTCATTAAGCTTTCGATCGTAAAGAATCCCACCGAGGGTCATAGATTCATCATTGACCTTATCATTTCTTTCGTCGACTTCCAGTCGTGTTTGCACCTACTACTCGTAAGAAAAGAAATTACATATCCATTCTCATAGGAGTGATGTAAAAGATTTAATAAAGCAAGGTTGCTGGTGCGAGTGGCTTTCTATGATTCAATTAGTTGGCAAGAGGTAGAAAGAGAAGAAGAAGAAGAAGAAGAAGAAGAAGAAGAAGAAGAGAAAAAAGTCACCGTAAAACCATTAACGGCTTGCCGTAATTACGAGCCATTTTCTCATTCGAAATTTGTGAACGAATCAAGGATGAGTAAAAATCCATGCTTCCGACTCTTTCGTGAAAATTCCCGTCGTGCAATTTATGCTTAATTGCCAACGGGAATGAGCGTTACAAAGCAATTGTTAACCTGGTTACTCGAACACGAACGCCGTGAAATCGGCGGTGAACGTTGCGAACCAATGATATCTCAAAGTCATTACAGTTACCTCGCAATTAAGCTCCTTTTATTTCACAATGGAACCTGTCAAAGACCAATGTCACGTGATTTTTGTCCGTCATCCCATTAATCAATTTTCCCATCCGTTCTTCAATGATTTTCACTCTTCTCATTGTATACAGACTTTTTGTGCGGATAGTTGAAAGAAAAAAAAAAAAAAAAAAAGATGCGGGCTTGGCAATTAACACACTCTCCGGACTTGATTAAGTCCATTAAAATCGCTCGACTAATCGCATCAATAGGATTAATGATTTATCCGCGTATAAGCGTGTAGATAATGTATATCGCGCTATTGAAAGAAAAAAGGGTTCGAGATCATGTTTTCAACTTTGTCGAGTATTCGCATTTACAAGGAATGGAGCGAATGAAACGACGTTTGAGAAATAATTGCTGCTGCTGTGGGGCGATTGTTACATTTTATTCGCACGTGGGAAAAAGGATTTTTTCCGGCAAAAAATTGTTTCCGCGAAATAATAGTGAAAAGAGTTTCCGCAACTGGCGTCTAAAGTAGAACAATAATTGCTCCAAACTTTCAAAAACTCGCCTGCAACCCAGAATCAACGCTGACTTACTTTTCCGTTTTCTTGCTACTATACTTACATACTAATCAAGCCAAGAACAAAAATATTATCAATAATTCGAAACGAAAGAAAGCTAAATGATCATATCAGTCAATGACGTTTCAATAGTTGTACACGGAACGTATCACTCGACCGTTTTACCGTTAATTCAGCTTATTGTTCCCTCTAAATGAGGCGGAACGGTTCCGATATTTGCCCGATATATTTATAGTTATAAGATACTTGAAACAATGTCGAATCTTATCGGATAAATCTCTCATCGATTCTAATAAGATATTATATGTTAAAATTCACGAAAATTCGTTGTATTTATCGTATTAATTACCTGTTAAACGACTAAATGAATGGTATCGAGAAACTCTGGCTCTGGCTCTGGCTCTAAACCTGTAAAAGCAAATCTTTTCTTTTCCCTGTCATTGTTTGAACCGCAGAACGGGATGGCGAGCGATCCTGCGTTATTCACAGCAAGAGCAACGGCGTACTGGCATACTTTTTTTCATGTACAAAGTTGAAAATATGCATTATAATTGAAAAATTTGATTTCTACGGATGAAAGGTTCTTTAATATTTATTAAAAAATCGCTTCAACTCGAATGAAGAAAATTTCAGTCTAGTTGGCCTTGTTTTTTTAATCGACGATTGAAATAAATCCAATGAATAATAACTCAATTGATATATCGCTAAGATAGTGTAAATTAAGAAAATTAATGGGGGCCATGATTCGGTATAAAACTTGATATAGAACATGCGGCGGCAGAGCGAAACCCGACACGAAACTGAGGCGATTTATTCAATTATTTTTTTCGAACGGTTTACATTTTTCACGAGGATTAATACGTAACAGACTGCAGTTTCACAATTTCTTTAATTTAATTGTCAAATTCAGCAATCGATTCAATGAATATAGTGAAAATATCATGTCATAGAGTCCGGAATCGATATTCTTGATCGATTGATCGAGAAGTGATAATACACACGCATGCAAAGTAACGAATGCATAAGATCATCAATCAAACATAAAATTAATTGATTGTTAAACGAGCAGCGAAAGAAAAATGTAAATTTTGCCGAGCGCGCACTCGGAGCGTGGCGATATTCGCTTTTTCTACTATCCTAATTTGGTCTATTATATCTTTTTCTCAACGTTCAAGACATTAGTGCTACAGAAGTATCCTTATAGTTTTCTAATGCTCGATTTAGCTTACTTGCATAATATGTATCAAGTCATAGCTCGAAAGCAATATCAACTGTATCGATGGAAGGATGAAAAAAATATTGTACAAAGCAAAATATTAGATTGAAAAGCAATAAATTAGACGAAGAAATGTACACGCGTATTTCACCCTGATTTGTTGCAACATTTTCAAAGTTATTCCAATCTGATTCGGATCGCACCTTTCTTTATTCATCTCCCGTTCGTTTCTCTGGTTACACTATAAATTTCATCAATTCGTGATTGTACCTGCGATACAGAGCTGTTCATTGACGATCCGTTAAAAATGAACTTGAAATCAATAGGCCCCAGTTTCGGCACTGTCTCGTAAATGTTTGCCATCGATCCACTTCCGCTGTGAGTTATAAAATAGGCCAATCAGCAACTATGCAAGCTTCATCTGCATTTTTATCAACTTAATCGGTAACGAGCAATAATCACACGATAATAAGGAATGTATTATGAGCAGAGCTCGTACGAGCAAAGAATGCCAAAATATTTGCGATAATTCCGAAATTGCATGAATACAAGTGGCCGATGTCAATGGTAATGTACGCGGATACATATTAAATAGAAAGAATAACGTTGTATATTATATATATTTTCATGTTTCACGGTTGAGTATGTGTAATTAGCGAAGATCGGCTTCAAAGTACAATAATGATTTAAAATGAGAAGAAAGAGAAATAATTGATGTTCAGTTGTTCAGAGTTAGATGTCGAATGATTCAGTATGTAAAAGCAATTGAATAATATAATATACGCAGTTTTTGAGTCGTACATTTCATGATGAATGTATTCATCCATTCATCATGAAATTCGCAGTAAAAATATTCTGAATAATGAAAACTCTTCTCATCAATGAATATTATATCAATCACTGGCATCACTTGATATTTTCCGTTTCACCGCGCTGAATTATTATTTATATCGGAATGAAAAATGATTGCGCAGAATTAATTCCCTATATAGAACGAAGGGTCTGAGCGCGTAAAATGAAGCATAACATGAAATTTAATTGATCAGCTTTCTACTTGTATTACATTCTACATTCTATGCGAATGTAGAATAAAAACGAGGGAATTATCGGCATAGTTGCGAAATAGACAGACGAGGCTTAGTAATTGAGAAAGTGATGAACATCTTTTTTCATTTTCATACAGCCTTGCAAAGGTGAAATGTCCGTCAAAATAGTCCGTCTTATTTTTCTTGAATTATGCGCAATTAATTGATTCAATCATTCTTATATTTTGTAACCACCGAGTCTCAGCTCTGAAATTATTTCAGTAGGCTAAGAAAAAACTAAAAGACAAAACTAAAGAATGTTTAAAACTGAAAATTGTTCCTTTTTCGGCTACTACGTATATATACGCGTGTACGCATAATAATTATTCGAGAAATAATTTGGCAGATCGAGAAAAACGATGCTTATATTATGAGGGAAGTAGTATACGAAAGCGGTTTAATTGATTACAGACTGCCTCGTGCAGTGTATCTCGCGGAAGATTGTGTTGGTAGTATTCTCGAGATCGAGAATTGAGTAATTATTGGTGAATAAATGGGCCTGCAGCGTTGTAGTCGCGATAAAGCGCAACGAAAGCATTGGGAATCCGCGGTGATCGCGGCGTAAAAAGTCAATGATGTTCGTCGTTGCTCCCGGCGATGCGATTGCACGTATAAACGATGGCATTTATGTAGAAACATCGTCGTAGCACACGAAATGGTTCGAATTAGTGCAGGTTAAATATCAATGCACTCTCACCGTTTGAGCGAACGATACAATCGCCGCCGCCGCCGCCGCCGCCGCCGCGCAATGAGCCAAGTCTCGATTTTGTTTATTCGATTGCAACGCGCAATGCCATCCTTTATATAGAATGGTCGTAAAACGCAATATTCCAGGTGAAAGTTCAGCTTGGAAAAGAACTTTTTTACCGACTTTTATTTCGCGCGAGCATCAAGTTTTTTTTATGCCGATCCAGAAAACTTGTATCGTTCTCCTCTCTCTCTCTCTCTCTTCCAAGGATTGAATTGTTGCATTAATGTCACGATTTAATTTTGTCCTCGAAATAAAAGTGTATTTCCGAGCATTGAATCTTATCTCGAACTCGTTCTCTTACCTTATGCACATAAATTGTTGACTTTCGTGCTTTTATGCGCCCGCATAACTTTACGAGGTATTGTATAATTTCAAGTGTCAGGACAGTATAATCGCTTGCAAATAGACTACCAAATTAACTGAATTGACACGTCGACATTATACTATTATGTAGTACATAATTATTACCGTACATGTAATTCGTTTTTTTAACAACGCATTTTTTTATTTACCAGTAATCGAGCCATTTCGATGCATTATGCATTATCGACCCTTGTTGATGATTCCAAAAAAAAACAACAACCAAACGTATATGGACGAAGAACAGTTTTCAGAGTAAGAAAAAGACAAAGGCAAAAAACGGGACATGAGAATCTTTCCAAAGTAGATTGCAGAAAGCGAAGAGTGTAAAAAAGAATTGATAAAATAATCTGCAGTCAAGCAATTCTATTCTCTCCGGCGCTGCCGGCCGCGCTGCCGCCTCCTCCCGGTTTTCAGGCTGATAAATCAAACTTTCTCGACGCGGCGCGCGTTTGCATGACGATCGGATGAACTTTATGCGTAATTCAGTGAGAACAATAGGAAATATAATATGCATGCGGCATGAGGCTATACGAATACACTTAATCTTAGGGACGCGGTGACAGCGGGCGCGACGCGTGACGCTTTATTAAAGCGATTATAACGCGGGCGGCAATTATCGCCCGCGGGACAATGGGATAAATCGGCGTGGTCGTTTCCGAGAAATTCCCAGGTGCGATGCTGGTGCATTACAGACGAAATCTACATATGTATGTCAAGTATTATGTATACGCGAGAAAAATGATTTAGAACGATGAAAATTCGTTGACACAATTAATGCAATTCGCAGACAGAGTTGTAACGTTGCCGTTGCTCTAACGGCGCTTCGGGAAAGTATGCCAATTATCATATGCCAATTATACCCCAACTTATAAACAGAATTTTCGTCATATATATATATATATATATTTATGCGTACAATGGAATGGAAAATGAGCCTTTGCGAGCTTATACGCGTACCTATATACGCATATTGTATACTTACCATAAAGAGCGACGCAGGAAACAGAGCGAGCGCGGCTCGATACGAGATTTACATTTTTTCACTCAACTTCACACCAGGTAATGTTTTCGAGACGCGACTGCAGTAACACGAGTATTTGATATGCAAATTGAACGAACAAATGTTCAATTGGTGCACACTGCAAACACGATTCGAATTATTTCGACCTTTATTGGAATTTTTTTATGCAAAAATATAGTATAGAGCGAGAATGGACGAGTCGCCAAATAATCGCAATCGTTGCAATAAAGGTGAACGATGATGTACTGCAGAGAATTGAAGTTTTGAAAGCTTTTTGATTGATTGTCAATTTCATAAACTTATCTTGCAATTTGATGTTGACGCGCGTGTTATAAGTGTTGTAAGGTTCCGGGAGCTGTGGCAATTAGTCTTTTTAACACTTATTCTCATTCGGGAAACGTGAAACGGAATCTCAACTACCGCCTAGCCAGAATGGACCTTTCAACTTTGCCGACTTGGCCGACTTGGCCAAGAGCATCGATCATATACGATGCACTTTCCAGGCGTATTTGAATTGAATTTAAATTTAAATATTCTTCTATTCTTAAAAGGTCACATACAACGCGTTGTATGTCCGTGAATTGTTCCGTTTAGTAAAAAGGGGGGACGAGAATATCTCTGGAGTGGAATAAATAACAACTAATTTTACGGATAAAGAGCATAATAGAGAAAGCTTTTTCGTATGGTTTTAATATAATACGCGCGATGGCGCGTAATGGTAAATACATTCGAGATGATTCCTGGAAAAATGTAAAAAAAGAAGAAACGTGTACGTTGAATGCGTATAAAGCGCTCAAGTTTACACTCGAATGGACATGATTGATCTTGGCTCGCGAAGACGTTTCTTGCCAGGATCGTCCTCGCAACGCGGTGTCGCGCACCAAGTAGTATAGTAATAGTAATAGTAGGTAGTAGTTTTCTCGGTCTCTCGGGAGACTCGAAAGAGTACAACGCAAAGCTGTGCTTTGATTTGCTACTTTGACAAAGTGCCAGCAGAGATACATACAAGGAGGTCGTCGGCACGTTCGCGTTTAAAAAAATGTTGAGCGTTTTTAGACAAGATCTGTGAAAGTTGACTCTGAGAGAATGCTGCTGCTGCCGCTGCCGCTGATTTCTCAAAGTGGATTTTCTCTCGAGTCAAGGAAACGAAGGGACTTGGACTCAATTGCCACGTCTTGTAAAATTTATTTAAATCGTCTTTTAAAATTGGGCAATTAATTAACTTGACGCGATTGTTACTCGAGCAAAAGACAAAAGTGAATAAAGGGCCGCGGCAATGTTTGTTTGGTTTTTAGGATGTCCTGTTGGCGCACAGTAAGGCAACGGAGTACTGCGAGCCAATCACGGTAATCCTCGCCGAGATCGAAGGACCGGAACTGGCGGCTTTACTGAGCTTCGTTTACACGGGTAGCGCGACGATCCCTCGGCCGCACCTGGATGCTTTCCTCCGAGCCGCGGAGGCCTTGCACATAAAACTCCCGCCACTCCCGGTTGTCATGACGAATTCTAAGAGCGGCGAGCAGGAGGCGCGGGACGTGAAAATAAACGCGACTTATTTACAGTGCGATCAATATCCGTGCTGCGAGGGCTGCTTCGACGAGAAACCTCGGTTTTCGCGAGGAGTAGCAGCAGCACCTCTCGCGACAAACCTCAGTTCCTATGGAAGTTTTGCAGAAGACGAGGAGGCTGCTATAAGCAGAAAACCCATCTATCCAAGCTCTCCGAGTTCCCGTAGCTCCGTTCGACTTGAACTCCTTGATTCTTCTTTGCAGCCTTCGCCTCATAATAGCATACTACTGGCATACGAGTCGGCTGCTAGATTTTCCTGCCCCGAGAAAGACCAAAGATATGACTCGCTTTTGCCCAAGAATCCAACGAGCTCGAGTTTTTCATCTTCTCTAGCGAGCCCTCGTAACCCGCGCCAGGGCCAGTTCCTCAAATCATTTTCAAACGAGGCAATAACGAATTGCAATTTTTCAATGATGAAAAGGCCTATCGACGACGATGACCGAAACGACGACTCAAAAACGACGGCCACAATGAAAGTTTCGTTTCGTCAAACAAAGACGATTCGAGAGAGTAGTGAGATGGCGGCAGAAAAATATGAAAGCAGCAAGTTGGACGTGGCGCTTTTTGAGCAGCCGAGAGTTTTATCAGCCCCGTGCTCAAGAGATCAAGGACCGGTAATAGAAAAGCCGCCAATGTCCCCCGAGATTGGTGAAAATCTGAGCTGTAAGGAAAATTGTTGCCGCTGGAGCTCGCCGAGTTCGCGTAGACACATAGTAGCCAATCAAGTTACCGCATCACCGTGGAAACAAGTGATGAGACCTCACCACTCGCCGAAACTTCGACCTGCCGTCAACTCTCCAACAGAACCATACGTGAGTATCATTCGGATGAGCCTTTACTTCCCACTCTCTCCCCTATAGAGCGTTGTCACTGTAAATGTTGCACAACTGCAGGTGCTTCAAATGCCTTTGTACATTTTTTGAAAATAAATCAAAGCATATAGCGGGTCATTTAATTTCATAGATTGGCTTTGATCTTGTTTTGTAAGTAATGAAATTGTTATTAAAGGCTCGAGTGCGCGAGCCTTTATACGCATTAAACGTAAAGCGTCATAAAAAACGTAATAATTTCTCGCTCCTCAACTCTTGAGATGAGTAAACCGAAGGAATTACTTTGCGTCAACATGATCGATGTAGTGTAACACGATTGCGTATTGCGTGCTACGTATACACGTACGGGAATTTGAAAAAATGCAATTACATGACGTACGCGAAGAATAAAGGAGAAATAGTCAATGTCGCGTGTGTGCGTACTTTCGAAGTAGCGCGCGTCGATCCGTACTATAATAATTGCGTCCCGCGCGCGGGCAACGAATAAATTTCAATACACGCAGTATATACTTAGGTTCACACTATTTGCTCGGCAGCTCGCGGCTCAATATTGAGTGCCGCACAGTGTCCGGCCGACGATCTCAATCGCGCGCTAAGCGCTCCAAGTTTGTTAGAGTACAAGTCGAATGTTTAATGTTATAGGAATCGACTCGCGTGTTGAGCGTTCGTTGGGTGATTCTTTGAAAAAGAAAAGAATGACGACCTGTCGCGACAAACGCACGGCGAAATGGGGTGAGATTTATGGTGACATTCGGCCGAGGTTTTTCCGTCTGGTGATTTCTCATCCAAATTTGGCGGAGAAATCGTGATCGACGGCCGGCCGAAGGTACGGCAAAAAAATTAATCATCCTTTTCTTTTCTCGTCGGCTTTATTAATTCTCATTGTAATCGAGATGAAATAACGTTTCTTTGCTCGTCGAAAATAAATGCTTCATCCTCAAATGAAGCCATAATATACCTATACTATCTGAAAAAATGCTGGAAAGTTTTTACATTCGAATGGGTCGATAATTCGATGGGAAAAATGGCTAGTGCGTGGAGTATTTTTTTCGATTGAGACAAAGCGCAGCAAATATACATTTTCTGAACTTTTCTTAGTCTATAAATGGTATTGCGTTGGAAGAATGTATGCTACCGTAAAGTCGAGAAAAATCAGATAAGAGAGAAACTCGATGCCGTGCGCAGTTGGTCGATCAAAATCAAAGCTGGAATTTCCGAGAGAATTCCGCCACAACCATAGCGGACGCGCGCATTTCTTTAAGACGCGTTTTCCTAAAAAAAAAGCATTAATTAAAAACGTTAGAAACAAGTGTGAGAATAGAAATCTTTTTTTTCATATCTACGCGAATAATGGCGATTCAACATTCCGTATTTGACCGAGTGTGTTGTGTACGGAAATACGTGAAATTTAACATTTTCCATTATTGCTTTTACTAGTTATTATCTTTGTCGTTGTTACTTATTTTGATAACGGACAAACCCAAGTTGAGATGCTTAGTGTAAGTAAAGTTCGCGTGGCATGTGTTGTCTGTGTATTTTTCTTTTCTTTTTCTTTCCATCGCGCGCGGTTCATTGAGCAGCCCGTAACGTTCGCCGATCGTCGCCTGCGATTATAGTACCCCACCAGAAAGCAACACAACTCACTCCCATCGACCAACCAACGTCATTCTTGTTAATGGAACTATCAATTACTTCTTTCCACCGATCTCGCCTTCTTTTCTTCTTCTGGTACCGTAATGTTTAACACGTCCATTTCAATGCAAAAACGGCCAAAATTCTCTGCCTCATTATATTATTCGTGGTAGTAGTGCTGCACTGTGACGCGAGTACTGATCCGAAATAAGGACGAGAGGTATTAATGTCAATATTCGAGCATTCGGGGTGTATAATAGTTGGCAATTTTCCTTCCATGTCCCTTGTTCCCGCTTGTCGTACGGATGCATGGTACACGCAAGACGAGACACGAACCACTGAGCCAACGAAAGAACCCCCGCCCCGCCCCGACGAAAACAGCTTCATAGTATCAACTGCTCGTTTATGCGGACAAGAGCGCGTTTACTAACCCGCTACGTTGTTTCCTTGCAGCAGCTCGAGTCCTCTATAAAGATTCTTTAGAGCGGTAACGAATATTCAGTCATTTCAGTAATCGAAGATCCTGCAACCGTTTCGAGAAATCAACGAAACAACCAAAGTAAACGTACCCCGCTTTATCTTTGTTCCGAATTTGATAATCGTAATGATGACCAACTCGCCATCATACGAGTATAAGAATAATTGGAAATGGGAAAAAATTTGCAATGCGAAATGCCTCGCATTCTTTTCACATCCGCGATTTATTTGCATGGCACTGAACTAAACTTAATACGCGTATTGCGTATAACTGTAATCTCCGACAGTTCGATACTCGTTTCCTTGCATGGCAGGAGTTTCTTGAAAATTATACAAAACACTGTAGGAATGCCGAACTCGCGAAAGCTTTTCTGCTTTCAACGAACGTGCCTGGGCTGGAGTTTTCAATGAACGTGCCTGGGTAACGTTAGAAGTTGGGCAGCGTGGGAAGCGTGGGAACGTCTCTTTAGGACTTTAGGACCAACTTAATATTATTCATAAATGTAATATAAAACGAGCTTTAGTCTTATTGGACGAAAAAGAAGAAATCTTTTTGTTTCAGGAAATGTCGGAAAAGTCGTCGTCGTCGGCGATAAGTCGACTACTATCCGACGACGATCGGTCATCAAAAACCGTCCAAGCCCAAAATCGCTTCTACAGTTTTCAATATCCTCGACTTGTCGAAAAGACAAGTCGAGGAAGCGACGCGGAAGCGACGAAAACAGACTCGTACCGAATTACCCCCCGTACGATCGGCGACATACCTATTCTACCAATTCCTGTGAATCCTTCGAACGGCCCGCAAGAACAGTCCCTGCAGTCCCCCCTATCGGAGCTCGAGAGTCCGTTGCCAGCTACGACGACGACGAAATTCGTCGAAGATGAAGGATCGTGTCACTTTCAAGGTGACATGATCGCGAGCTCGATGCCGCCGGTTAATCAAAAGGCTATAGTTCCTCACGCTTCTCGCAACGACTGCGGCAAACAACCGGAACTTTCACACCCGATCAGCAGACTTTGCGAACCAGCGCAGCCAAAGAAGCTCGCGATGCTGCACTCCGCGCGGACCGCGGAATCGAAGCTAGCAGAGGAAGAGATTTGTGCTCCAGCTGGCGCCCCGGAAAAGTCAATGAATCCCACGGTCTCGCCACTCAGCGATAGCAACAACAACAGTGAGTCGACTGTGGTTATAAACGACGGCTCGCGCCCTCGTACCGACAGTGGAAACGACGACGCGAAACATCTTCGCTGCGATCAATGTGGCAAGACATTCGTTACGCGAGCATCTTTAAAGGTGAATTTATGATTATTCGATTCTTAATTTTTTATCGCTTATAAACGCGCGATTAATGCAATTTTCGAGAAACTCTACTTGAGACTCTACTCGAGTTTATATAAAAAAAGAGATGTAGTTTTAGTAAACGGGGCCAACTAATATCTAAATAGTATAAGAAGGCTTTCATCGTTTCAATTGACCCTCGGTACGTGCCGCGAATATTGACCAACTCTCTCGATCGCCGACAAGTAGTAAAATATAATTCAATCTATAGCAACTATTTTCACATTCTTTATTGAAAATTCGTCGAATATCTTATGCAAAGGATTCGCCGTCTTTATAGAATAATAATTGAAACATTCGGTTAGATTCGCGAGTAAAAAAATTTAAAGGATTGTTTTCCGGCGTACAGGTTCACAGCAGGACGCACTCCGGGGAGAAGCCGTTTCGATGCGCCGATTGCGGCAAGCAGTTCTCCCAGCTGCGAAATTTCAAATATCATCGAAGCGTCCACGAGGGCACGCGCGAATTCGCGGCCACCTGTCCGGAATGCGGTAAATACTTCAACGACCGCGGATACCTGAGCTCTCACATGAAGATCCACCGCAACCGAAAGGAGTACGGCTGCGGCGAGTGCGGGGCCCGCTTCAATCAGCGCGTCGCTTATAACATGCACGTCAGGATCCACACGGGCGTAAAGCCCCATCAGTGCGAGCAATGCGGCAAAGCCTTTTCCCGGAAGATGCTACTGAAACAGCACTCGAGGACCCACTCGGGCGAAAGGCCCTACCAGTGTCAAGTCTGTCACAAGGCTTTCGCCGACAGATCGAACATGACCCTGCACACCAGGCTGCACTCGGGATTAAAGCCCTACGAATGCACGCTTTGCTCCAAGGCCTTCACCAAGAAGCATCATCTCAAGACGCACTTGAACTACCACACCGGGACCAAGCCGTACGCCTGTCCCAATTGCGGACTTTGCTTCTCTCAGAGCAGTAACATGAGAACGCATTACAAGAAATGCTCCCTGAACAAGCCCCTGAACAAGGAAGTACGACCGTACGTCGCCGCAGTCGCTGTCGCGGACCGAGGCATTAAGTGTGCGATCACTCCTCGGGCCATCGCCGATCCGGAGACGTCCAAAGTCAAGGTCGTCGCGGCTTTGACACCCCCAACCTCCGATCAGGAATCCAATAATCATATTACGTCACCGCTCGCACGAAGCGTTCGCGTCAAAGTACAGTGACACATCGACCGTTTTACTTTCCTTTCTTTTTTTTTTCCTCGATATCCTCGATCATTCATATGTATATATATAAAAGAGGCGCGACCACTGCGTATTTGCTAGCAACGAAATGCCTGCAACTACGGATGTTGATTATTTATTTGGAATCTCGTGTCTTATACCCTGGTTATTTGTATTATAATAGAATATGTAAACATTGAAAGTAATATATAAACATGATACATGTAAACGATCGAGTATGTGAATTATTCTTAACCCTATAACAAGCTTTTTGCTTATCATTTATTATATTGTACTTTGTTCTCAAAACTCGCTTTCGTATAGCCAGCGATTGCTAATTGATTCTTTGATTAAATTTGCGAGTTTTGATGAAAATTTTGAAAAAATTCTTCCATTTCATAGAATCGCTTACTACATGTTAAGTATTTAATCAGAATATTAGCCAAGATTTTTCATGAGCGCTGCGCGGTGCCCATTACTCTCCTCGTATCGCGCGTTCCCATTGCTATACAGGCAAGCAAATAAAACGTCCACTCCTGGTAGTAGTGGTAGTAGTAGTAGTAGTAGTATCATGTCCAACATTTTTAGCGCCAAGAGCGCGCGCGTTTATCTTCGTCGGAAGGTTTTACGAAGTAGCCGGTATATTCATTCATATATGCTAAGGCTATAAGCGTGCAGAGCAGCCGTAATCTAAATTCCCTGGAAATGAAAAACTATGGCGAAGAGCGTAAGTCAGTAACGCTTCAATGATTTCTCGTTTTTCTTCGCGATCTCGATGATGGTGGTTCTGTTAGGGCGCGGTGCGCGCGACCGTGCAACCGGTGCAACGCGCGCAACGTGCAACACGTATGATGAAGTACGCGTGCATCGCGATCAGTGCGCGATGCACGTGGGTTAGCCGCGGTCGTGGCCGATGATGGAGACGATAGCACCGCGGATACTTTTGCATACATACATAGATAAAATTGCCTCTCTTTTCGGTACCATTATCGAGGTTGCCCGTTGCCTATTGCCCTCCCCCCTCCCTTCCACTACGACGTCGAGTCGAAATTTATTGGACGTATGTACCGCTCATTATCGCATTATATAGTTGCGTAACACATATTTGCATTTCGACGATAAGTTTTGTATGAATACGTGTAAAATGATAACAATGATATATTAGTGTCGGTACGCGTGCTCGCGCGTACATGCGAGCTCGCGCCGCCGTATTTCTTTTTATATTACGCGGCAATTTAGTTGAATTGTTGCTATTACTACGTGATCCGTACAAGACGAGAGCACGGAAAACAGAAAAGAATACGTTACCGGTTGAAAGTTGAAATGGTTGAAATGTATAATCGTACCTCGAGTAACTGGACTTTCTTCACGGATGTTACAAGTAAAAAATTAAATGCCGACTGTCTCGTCGGTGAATTTATGATATTACTCGGAAACGCTTGTGCCATAACAAAACTAGATTCTTGCACATCATTTGTCATTTTTCATTTTTCGTTTTACGTCTGCTCCCATTTATTCTCTACTGGATTGAAGCGCTTCGCGCTCCATATTGATTTGAAGTTGTAATTTTACCCCCTCTAGTAATTATATATATATATTACTTATTAGCAATGTACGGGTTCCTTTTGTTTCATTCGATTAACTGAGTTAATTCCAATAGTTTTAATATAAATGAGCAAATAAAATTTTTTAACATTTTCCCCTGTTGGAACACGACGTATATTACACCTATATTATCCGTATACTATACATTAAGAACTTTTCATCGCATGTCGACCGAAACTCTGAGTTTCGGTACCTACCTGTAAAGCGGGGCGAAACAGCGAGTTTCGACCCTTGGGTAGGAAACTCGCTGTCTCGCCTCGCTCTACAGGTAGATGAAAAATAATATGCAACATACTATTTCGGTCGAGCCGATGGCGCACTTTTTTTAACGTGGTTAATGATCCAACTTTCAGCAAATCGATTGCCCTTGCCACATTTCTCATTCCTAGGATATTATTTTGTCTAGAAAGGCTTGTCCCTTATGTAAGACGTCGCCTCCCATAATTGTTTCTAAAATTACATTGACGCGAAACATGCTGATACAATATTAATTTTAAATGAATTACTCGAGGCATTTAAATACTCGGCTCAAGTCCCGAACGAAAGTCGGAAGAGTAAGAGTAAGAGTATATAAAAATTGAGAGCAGCCGTTGAAACAAAACGAAACTAGTAAAAGTACTTTTTCGACTGATTTGTGACTGTATTCTTGCCGAATAATCTCGAGTCATAATTTTCTACAGCGGCTTCCTCTCATTTTGTTCCGTTGTTTCGTTTATGATTTACCTCCCTCCAAAGTTAGTATAAAAAATATTATTATGGTTGAAAGTCAAGCAAATAAAGTGTCGTGATGTCGACGGCGACTTTAAAGCCATACATATAAAACACAAGAAAAAGAGTAGTAGTTACGATATAATAATTATGTATTCTTCTCGATCTCTCGTATGCGAATATTGCTGCCGCTTGGACTAAACTAACCAGACTGGTTTCAAAGCTTTCGCAGTTTTTGGTCCATGTATGCATATAATATGAGACGCGAGAGTAAGAGAAAGAGAAAGAGATCTACCGCGATTTCTCGATGTAATAAAGAGGAAGTAATGAAGAGAGGAGCCAAGGGTAACCGGGGGGACATGCTCCACGCTCCGGCCGCGACGGCGATCTTATAAAGATAATGTACGTTTAGCCTGCTACGATGAAAGGGTTCGGGTACTTGTACGCGTATGCATGTAGTGTTACGAGTCGAGTCATAAATAAAACGAATAAAACCGGGGACATGGGCAAAAGACGCGTACGGATGTATCGGAAATGATCAGAAGAAAGTAGGAAACAAGTGGAAACGAAAAGAGCGGAAAAAAAGGAGCCTATATACTACTGTCGGGGATGCTCCCCCGGATGATAATTTTTCCATCTACGTCGCACGCGCGATTGCCTTTTTTCTTTTTCAGTATGCGTCGCTAAAGTACCTCTACCTACCGGAATAACCGCTAGTCATTTACTATACGCATGTAATCACGACATTTTCTATTCCTTTATTTGAGCTATCAATCGTATTCTACACTAAACAATTACGATCTCCTCCTATAACCCGTGATACGCGTAAATACTCCCTGCAATTTTCTCCTTCCTTGTCAAGTCAAGTCCAATGAAGCCAAGTCATCGGATTGATACATGGATTTAAAAATTTTTCGCGACTCGCTTGCCGCTCGATTACTTGCTCGATTGATTTCTCTGGGCGTAGACTAATCGCGAGACGCGATTCGTATAGCGTATAGCGCAAAACGGATCGAGCATTTATCGCAGATTTGTCAAAGAGAATGAATTATGGAGTACCCCCGATTAATAGATTACACCGCGTTTCTCCAGCGAAGAAACGCTGAATATGCGGCAAGTACGACTGGACTTTTTTCCAGGACTCTATAGACACTAAAAGCACAGCTTTACGATATATCTTGAGCGCAACATCGGCCGCTTCAACATATTTCATATTTCTTTTCTTTTTCTTTTCATCGTCCTTGTGATAAAAAATTGTCATTGCCACTTTAATGATTACTATGTTAACGCTAATACGCTAATAATCTACGACCGATTGCAAGAATTTCAACACGTGTCGTTTCCTCCTCGCGCTATTAATTATTTGGGGATAATTATTATTATTGGCGTCAAGGTGAAATACGCGAAGCAAAGGCATTTCATTAATATGGAATGCGAATGAAAAATCAATAAGTATACGAGTCCCAAACTGATGGGGACAAAGTGTAAGACGGGCAGGACCTTGACCCATAAGAGCAGGTAATAACAGAGTCTAGCCCCGCATGTATACATATGTATATACATGTATTGTGCATGTACATAAGAATAGCGACGGGAAGAAAAAAGCGCACGAGTGTAATTAATTTCAGCTATGAGATTATACACACCATTCGCCATAGGAAATGTTGCGGTTGTAAGTTACAGTTGAATTTTACCTTCGATTTATTACATCCGCGGTGTGAACGTGCGCGATAGCCTATATATCTTAATCAAATTTTTCGTACGATTCGCTACAGGACTGTGGAGTTAATTGAGCGAATTTATAATTCATTCGTAACTCTTTGAATAATTCATTTCTCATAAACTGCCTCATTCATAACATTTACGATAAAATCTTGCTCTGCCGATTCGGACAACATTTTTCTTCTTATACCGAAAGTACTCGAACGTCTAGTCGCTTTTAAGCAAAATAGATTACGTTCTTGTTTTGTTGGAATGAAAAAAGGAAGGAGGTAAAAGTTTCTCTTCGTCTTTTTATACGACGAGCATTGCTTCTGTGCACTTGAAACAGCTCTTTTGAGATCGCAACGATTCAATCGCCGAAAAGAAGAAGAAAAATCCTTTCGCCTTTCGCGCATGTTCCTATTTACATTCGTTGAAGGGTGAAGAACATCGACTGCGCGACGATTATACTTGATGTACGATTTAGATACATTCTCGAGATAACCTCATGTAAATATGCACGTACCCACGTAACGTGAGCAGTGTACGATACCTCCGCCGTTCGTTGATTTATGACATTTCGTTATTTTACGAACTGATCGTAAAGTAGATGTAGAGCCAAACGAATTGTTCGACACAAACGGACGGCGCATTAACGGTGCCCTCGTTCGTCGCGGACATTCATTTCAGTTTATAAACGCGTTACAAAGTATATCCTTGCAACAATAATTGTGAGAATAGGATCGCTTATCCGGAACGTTATAACGTTCGTCGTTCGATGGCGCAATTCTCAAAGTTGATTTCACATTGGGCATTGATTTGTAAAAGAAAAAAAAGCATCGCGCTTCGGTAGTATATCAAATTAAAAATACTGCCAAACAAAACGTCGATGAGGCTCGTTAATTGACAAAAAAATAGTATGCTGCTTATCTCAACACCCCAGAAGCAACAAGAAGCTCTATTTATGATGACTGCAAGTTTTAATTTTCTAGTGGAATGCCATGCCCATTCGCGTATATACAATTATAAAAGATAAAATGGCCAAGATTGTAACATTTTGCTCGTCTCTTGTCGTAATTTCGACAAGAAATTACCGCCCTCCTTCTACCGCACCCCTTCCTCTTCCACCGCCATTCTTTCACTGTATATAATTGAACTAAATTTCCGTCACATTTAATTTTACCATTTGATTCTCCATTTGATTCGCCAAGGATACCAGAACTGGTTCGCGGTTCGCAGGTGAAGCAAAAGCCTCGGGGAGGTGAATTCCGAGGTGTATAGCAGGTTCTTCGACCTTAGATTTTAATTGCTTGACATGTATATACTTTCAGCTGGTTGAAAATGCCGAATATAACAGAAGAAAAGAATTACGGTGCAAACTGTGTCGGTGTCTCGAAATTCGTAAACAAACGAAACTTGTCAATCACATCATCGATTTTCCATGAATCCACAATATCGGATTTCGTATTCACGACTACATATTATGCCTTATTCTAAAAGAAATTATTAATCGAGTTGCTTGTAATTTTTTTGATTTTTTGCCAAGAACCAAGCTTTATAATACTTTCATAACGCGCAAATGTAAAAAGATCAAATTAATCAGTCGATGAAATGCTCCGAGGTTTGCCAATAATTTGCAGTGAAGAAAAGATTAGAGGAATGAAAAAAATGACCCCTTGCATTGACGATTACTCCCTATATACATTGGCACGCATTGCGCCAAACGTCAATATATTTGTACTCGGTATACCTCTCACTTTTACTCTGAAAAATTCCTCGCAATTCCAATCTTTATTTCGAGATGATTCGACGTTGTCATTAAGAAACAAAATGTTTTTGAAAAAATGTGTTTACCAACCAAGCACTTAACATTATTATGCTCACGATGTTACGGAATAGTTTATTACGCTGCACGTACGTACGTACGTATATGTACTGTACAATGTAAATATAGGCTTACTATTGGAGAAATACTCTATTCGAAATCATAGTAGTACATATATACCTATGTCTCGAACCACCAATTAAAGCTAATTATTCGACGATTTAAGTTCACTACTACGCAATTTGTTACATAAAATCATCCGAAAGTGAACTTTACTGCAGCGGTATAGACGAACGAGAAACTTTAATAACGTTAATAACGTAACGTAATGTTCGAGCGTCTTCCATGTTTAACTCATCGGCTCATCAGGTTTCTACAAACGATAATATGTAAACAAAAGTTCAACCCTACCGTTAGCTATTTAATGATAAGGCATAATTAACTGCGCTCGTTAATATTCATTTCAAATTTGCAAATTGCTCGAATAACGATTTTCTTGGAAAATCATCGTGTCTACGCCACTTCTACTGAGAAAGGGATAACGTGTAAATAAATAGTTAAAAAATAATTGTCGGCTGAAATCTCGTTACTTGCACCATGGAAAACGCCAAAGCGAACGACCATATACATGACTTACGAGCTATTGCAAAGCTATAATTTTCGATATAATTATATTCGTTACCGAACCTTTCGCTTCTCTCTTTTCGTGAACTTATGCTAATAACGTGGGAGCTCGGACAGAAGTTGATTTCGATTTTCTTCGATTACCAACTTTTTTGCAATTCTAATTCAATCAAATGAAACCGTTCTCTAACGAAAAAAGGTATATGAATTTTTCAAGGGCAACATCGGTATTCTTGCATTGGACAAAGATGAAAAACAAAAACAGTGATACGTGAATAAAAGTACCTAAACGTACGAAACTGGCTATTATTTATTCTTTATTCTTTACCCAATCGAAATCATAAATCGTCGAGCAGTGCGGTTTTTGGATGGAGAATCACGCGTTTATATAATATGTACACATTCGCATTCGCATATTCCGGAAGAGCGCGAGTTTAATGAAGCAGACGCGTGATTGCCAGCAAGAATTGAGTCGAAGAAAATGAGAGCTAATAGGGTGCATCGCGTGTAAAGACACCTGCTAGCACTTATTGCTAGCGAATCAGGCATATTCGTATTCTTACAAGTTGTATCAACTTTTACATGTCGATGCTGAATCTTCAAGCGCTATATCGTCGATGCTCGATTATGAATTGAACCGCGCGCGGGCGCGCGAATACCCTTTCACTCGAGATGCCTTGACATTTGGAAGTGTACCTCCTCGTTTGGTACCTCTGGGCTGGAAGCATTCACAGCGGACCTCCTCACGCAAAGTGGACGGAAACCTGCTATACTCTTGCTCCTCTCTTGCCGGCATCATATTATTCTTATTCAGTGCTGTACGCTATGCGTAACAAACTCAAATTAAATAAACCAAAGTTTGTCAAATTAAAACTATTCACTCGTGTAATCGACTTGAATTATTTGATGCACAGCCAACGTCGGACAATTAAACACGACCGACGACTATCTTATATCATACATCTTATCTATAGTATATCTCGCTGGTAATACATTATATGAATGTAGTAATTTATTGGCGCGGAATAGCAGCTTTAGCTTCTTCTTCTTTTACAAGTTGACAGAGTCCATACGCGCACTTTCTTTTCGAACGAAACGATCCGAGTGTGCTCTTTGTAAACTTACGCTCGAATACCGTGCAAATGCATATATTATAGATTTTGTTCTAAAATTTTGACACGGGGATAACAAATTTTTCCAATTCATCTTGCTGCGTAGAGTAAAAACAATTTTTCAAAGAACTTCCCCCCCCCCCACCCCGCCACGCCCCCCGTAGATACGCCACTAATCGGAATAGTTCGCTTCGCTTGCGCGCATATGGCATCTGGTCAATATTTGCATACGCTTTTCGAGCGCTCGTCTCCTTATCGTATCCGGACGATAATTGATAATTGATTGAATTTGCCGGGCATTCAATAACTATTCTGGACATTCTTCCGATGCGAAAAAACAACTGAGATTGCATAAAATCGGAGAACTAGAAGCGGTGGTGGAAAATGATTTCAAAATTATGTCCAGTTTTTGATGACGAACTTAATTTCCTTGAATTTCAGTTCGAGTGTCAAATCTATTGTCACATGTCTTTTTTTAAATCGAAATTGAAAATCGAATTCTATAACTGGAATCGTATTGGTTATTGTTTGCTTCTGAAAGGTTAGTCGTTAAATCCTCGGAGCTTTATGTGTCCAATGCACGCGACGCATGCAACGTTATAACGGGCTAATCCGGCATTGTACCGTGTCTTCGCAACAACTATAAAAGACGGAGAGGCGGAGTGCTCGCGTAGATCTTTCCTTTTCATTGCTGCTCGTTTTACAAATCTGCCATAATTACACTGAAATGTTGACAACATTTTTCAACAACCCGAACTCGAAGGCTAAAATGAAGAATATATATATATAATATATCCTTTTCACTTAATTACAGCTGTAGAAGATAAACCCTTGAAGAATGTCTTTTATTTTTACATGAATCGCTCGCGCGCGGACCAGTGTGTATACGTTACAAATGATGAGGTAATCAAGTCGAGCAGAAATGTTATTTAACCGAGTACATATAATGACTCGACCTCCGAATACTATATGTGAGGTGAATGTCCCAGTTAAGAGTTAGGTTCTAAGGTTCGTGAAAAGTTTAGGTGAGCATTAATTACTACATGATCTTACGAAATGATAAATATTCAGGAGGTATTGTATAAAAGGATCGTATGATTGAAAGAAATATATTTTTCGAATTTTGAATTTCGACAGATTTTGTAACCGTTGTAATGTACAATGAGAAAATATGTCACCTATTAATACGGTATCGAATATTACTCGCGATATTCACTCAATTTCTATGCGGTACGTAAAAACACATAATTTTATTCAAGTCACTATCATTTACGGGCGATCACGAACTCTTATAAATGATATATTCATACATATCCTAGAATGAAATATATATGCACTGCCTGCAGCGGACGACGAAAAGTTGACATTATATACTTATAAATCTCTCTCGCTTTTGCCGCATCTCGTCAACTGACATATGATTATGCGGATTATGCGGATTATGCGCTACCAACGCGTGACAATTATTATGAAAAGTTGAGGTTCGAATGAACATTGATGATAATCACAGCGTCCTAATTTTATTGCATTCATAAAAGTGATTTACCGTGGTGCTCAATTTGAAAAATGAAGAGTAAAGATGATGTCATATTTTTGGATAATAGGGTAAGTTGGGGAGAGATGGGCCACTTTTTCGTAAATTGTTGCCGGTACTTAGCAATTCGATATAAAAAATCTGAAAAAATCTCGATAACATTGTTTGATGGCCGTAGAACAATGATTTGATCAAAGTTTTTGATCATTGTTTGTTCTTAATATTATAAGAGACAATTGAAAAAATTTCGTAAAATTGTCAATTTTGAAATTTTTTAGGGAGAGATCGGCCGCTGCGATTATTTACT